>JAEQBH010002758.1:0-135589 GCA_016808115.1 Tetrastigma voinierianum | reverse complement strand
GGGAAAATCCTCAATGAATCTCCTATAATACCCAAATAATCCAAGAAATCCACGTGATTCAAAGACTAACTTCCCGGCCTCCCAACCCCTCACGACCGACTCCTTCTCCGGGTCCACTGACACGCCCGATGCCGACAAAGATGTGTCCTGTAACTTACCTCGTGAAGCCAAAACTTGCACTTACCGAACTTAGTATTACAAACGATGGCCCTCGACAATCAGAAACTATCCAGAGCTGATGTCCACTTCCATCACCTGAGTAGATTCAAATGCCGTCCACTAGCATCACATGTCCATCTAGATAGGGCTGGAATACCATACGATGAGGTCCGGCGAATGCCGCCGCACATTCATCAATCCGGAAGGGCATCAAACAAACTCAGCCCATAACGCGCTCCCGACCGCCTTAGGGATATCTGCCTCCTAACCTCACCATGGTAACCAAGCATGGCGTCCATCTTTGAGTAGACTCGCGCCTCCTCTCAACCTGATCAAACAAATCATCAATCCTCTGCGAATGGGTACCGATTCTTGATCGTAACTCGCTCAACCGCTTGTAATCAATGCACAAATGTAAGGGTTTTGTCCTTCTCTTCTTCGCAAATAGAACTCCAGCGCCCCATGGTGAAGTGCTCCTGGGCCCAATGAACCCCTTTGTCCAGTAGGATCTCAGAGTCGGGACTCCCGAGTTCCCGCAACTCCAACCGGTGCCATCCGATGGAGAGTCATAGAGATGGGCGGGCACCAAAGTAACTCGATACCAAGTCTACAACCCTTGCGGAGGCAAATCCCTGTGAGTACCTTCCCATCCCGGAAAAACATCCTCATACTCCGCAAACTAGCCGAGGTAGATCTAAGTCCGGTCTCACCTCATCCTCCAGGGTAAGGCTTGTTAGCCAACCCGCCAACTGTCCATGACACTCTGACTGTGACACTCCGTCTAAGGAAAAAATACCATGCTTGTCCCCCCGAATACAACAACATGAGTACCGCCTTGTAGGTGGCGAGCCTCCTACGCTCATAATCGATGACGGCACTCTGTGGTCACACCAATCCATCCCAAGGATGACATCGAACTCGACACGCCGATGATCCTCGTCTACCGTGTGAGTAGAGTCCCCTTAGATCCTAACCTCGCAGCCATGACATATCATCCCTATCCTCACTAACCCTAGGGAGAACCCGTGGTACAAGGGCTCCTCCAAGGCCTCAACTCTAAGCCCAACTCTATCACAACTGATGCAGCGATAAATGAATACGATGCACCAAAATCAAATAACACTCTTGCCTATAGGTGAGATAGCAAAACGCACTGTGATAAATCCGTAACTCGGGGCTGATCCGCCGACCACTGGTATAACGGCGTGACACGCTCGAACTCCCGACATCCTTAAGCATGTGGGCCTCGCTCTCACTCGCCCAACCTCGCTCTATCCGCCTGCCTATGTAACCCGAGGTGCCCGCGGGGTGCTCTTCGAGATCGAAATTGGCCTCGGGCCTCAGCACGGGCCGTGGAGGAATATATCAGGATCCTCTCCCCGCTCCGACTGACTGGATCAGGCGCCCCGGAACCTCTGATCCCCTGCCTCTGGGGCAATCCTTCCTCATATGTCCGGTCACGCAATGGTAGCGACACCATCCGCCCTTAGCCCGACCGACAACTCCGATTTGTCCCCGGTCCGATGGCTCACCCTCGAACCTCAGAACTAGAAGCCCTCTCGCTCTTTCCCCGAATCCAGAAGAAGACTGACTCTCCTTCTTCTCTCTACTAACACCTGCGATCCCGAGTGCCCGAGCATCTCTCGATCTCTCTCTCTATGGTTAGGGTCAGTCACCCATAGAGTCCATGTCCCGAGGCGAAGTCTTATAATCCCACTCGACGGACAATCCCAACTCCATTCTCCTCGACTTCCCGACTTGACCATGTCCGTGGCCACGAGTCATCAGCCAAATGGGCTAGCTCCGTGAATCTAGCCACATAATCCATCACGCCATCATCCTCGTTTCACTCTAGGAACTCGCGTGAGCCTTCGATGCCTCGCAAAGATCCGGAAAATACTACCCATGAACAGCCCTGAACTCGCCATGTCATTACTCTAGGTCTCTAGAGGTCTCTTGCCTGGGGCCCCACCATACTTCAGGTTTCACCCTCTAGCTGGAATGCAAATTAGTTCATCCATGTCGTGGTCGAGGTAATCTACAACCTCCAACACCTTCTCGACCTCGCATGAACCAATGGTCTCGCTACCATCGGATTTCCCTCCCGTGAATGCTCTGAGGACGATGTGCCCTAAACCCCAGGAGTTACCTGCACTTCCTCGTCACTCCTCCTCGCGCACTAGCCTGTGCAATAGCAACAGCCGCAATACCTATACTCCCCGCAGCCCCGTCAGTCAAATAAGCATCGTGGTGCTCGACTAGCACTCGTGGACAACCTCTACGTCTCGCCTCGACTAGCCATCTACACATGTCAAATGGCGCTAGTTCTAATGCAAGATTCTAAGGCTTAATCATTAAACTCAGATTAGCTGGTCTATATAAAATATTTCATATATAATTTCCATGCATTCATTGGTAATGCAAGGCCATACTTTATATTAAATCAAAATCAACAAAATAATTCTCAATTTTAGAAAATTTCATTTTAAAAGATTTTTATTTGATTTGATTTGATTTGATTTTTTTATTTTTTTTTGAAAATCTTGCATCAATTTGTCCTAAATAGTGACTTGCACAAAGGCATTGAGTCAAAACTGAAGCCTGTGCACCAGCACACCCCGGCCCAAATTTACGCCGCACAGTCGCGCATCATCCCAGGTACACAAGACACGGCGCCGCAGTCGCAGCCCGCTCGTCAGAAACAGAGGGCATGGCCCGCTTTGTCGCAAAGACACGCCTGGTCGCGGTCGTGAGCGCACGCCCAACCAGATCGCGGCGCAGCCGCGGTGCGCCCGGTGGTCGCCGCGCCCGCCGCTGCCGCACGACGCACCCCCCCGCGCCCGTGACAGGCGCCCACGACGGACACTGGCACCGGCTCAGACACGACGCATGGTCTCTCCACATGCGATACACCTCGCATCACGACCTAACTCCCAACCCGCCGCCGCCTCGGCGCTCACTCGGGCCGACCTTAACATGGTCCTCCGATGGCCGATCGTACGTGAGGGCCTCGACCGTGTCACGGCCGAGTCCCTGGTCGTGTCGCGGCCCCCACCGCGCCTAGGCCAGCCTTCCTGATCCCCCGTGTCACGACACAGACATATACGTGACCCAGCTGGTATCGAAAATGGCACAACCCAAAGAAGAACCCGCAACGCTTCCTTTTTTTTTTCATCATTTTTTTCATTTTCTAGTAAACTAAATAAATTTATTAAAATTTATATTTTCCATTTTTACATTAATCGTGAAAAACCTTAGGAAAAAAATTCTCTTCACATCATTTTTTTTTTCATTTACTGACCATTTTGTCAAAATTTCTCGAATACCTAAGGTTTATATTTTCTCGACCAGTGTGTTCAACATCCTTCCTATGCTATTCACCAAGCATACTATTTCAATCAAGAATTCATACACAACAACTCATGTTATGCACACCATTTACACATAAAACACCAGCGTATGCAAAGTTTAATTCGTCCTGATTTCCTAGGTAATCACATACCTAACTCTAACATCGAGCTTTACCAAGCTGTGATGTTCTTACACCTTATGACCATGGCCTAAGCCCAAGTCCCCAAGCCCTAGGGTTTCTCATTTACCTAAGCTCTACACCCATCGAGCCCTACCCGTGAATCGCTTTACCTTAGCTATGATACTGCTCGACACCCTCTAAAACTGTGGTGTCCGTTGACAACCCATTAACCCTGCTGGAATATCGTGGATGCTCTGCAACCCGACACCACTATAAAAATTGGGCAGAATCTCCTTGTAATGGGAGCCACCAAATACAACCTATCCTAAATAGCCTACAATGACCACATAGGGTCCATATATGAATAAAATGAGTAAATGGCCATTTCGCCCATGCATCAATACTCATCAAAATATATCCTAATCCAAATATATTATATTGTCTAAGAGTTTTACATTACTCTTAATTCAAATACAAAGCATATTAAAACTCATACCCTAATACATGTCATATTAAAATTTCTACCAAAGCCACAATCCTCGCTTTCTTTCTAAAACGCCCTAGTGAGCTCACCTCGTGCACACCCCTGCATCTGAAATGGTGATCCCTCGATGTGGTGAGCAAAGCCCAAGAGGATAATTTTTACGTGGGTTACTCCCACCTAAGTGCACATGTCATGAAAACAATCATATCTGCTAATTTAATAACCTACTCAATGTCTACATGATCGCCATCCGTGGTCTTGAGTCCTCACCAACTCCCTCATACCCAAGCCGATCGCAGCAAATATCCATTTTCAAAACAAAAGCTTTTTGTTCGAAACTACCATCGAATTTCGATAAAAATATTGAACTACCCTCCGAGGTGAATTGGCCGATAACTCTCCAAATAACTGCTGGTCCTCATCCGCGGATCTCTTGACGCCCCTTCAAGGCGCAATTATTCGGAAAATCTTCCTTGAAATTCCTTTCATATTTTCATTTTGTTTATTTCATGTCATGCACTCACTCCTAACATTCTAGGGTGCCCCAATGTATATGGAATGCATGGATAATCCCAAAACATTCATGCTAATATATTCATGCATATCACATAAATCATGTTATGCAAATTCACCATCAATACAAAATTAGCTCACATGGGCTAATTAAATAAACATAAGTAAATTAATTTTGAATCACTTAACAAAACACATTTTCACACCAAAAATGTCGCGTCACTATTCATGTGTTAATGATGCGAAATTTAAAGCTTATTTTTAAATTATAAATTTATTAAAATCATAAATGGAAAATTCAGTTACTTTTAATTTTTTTAGTTTTAACTAATTTAAATTCAAAAGAAATGATTTTAGTTTTTACATTTCATTAATTAGTTAAATAACAAATAATTTTTAATAAAATTATATTAAAATTAATTTGCTAAAATAGTAATTTTAAAATTTAATTTAAACTTATAAATTGATTCCCACCCGCCTTCTTTACTACTTAAGCCGGACTCAAGGCACCAACATTTAAAAAAATCACATTCTACTATATTAATATAAATATTCTCAATTATCTTTAAAATCATATTTAAGAACTCAAATTATGAATATATATATATATATATATATATATATATATATATATATATATATGGATTTTATGAGGCTAAATTTAGTATGGGAGATGAAAACCTTTTCCCATATTCATGTGGTATTATTAACTCTCGTGAAATATGAGGTTAAATCTAGTGCAGGTTTGTTCGACTAAACATCCCACAATAAGATGATTCTAATATCAAATCGCTCTATCGGCTAGTAATAATTTATCAAGGGAAAGATAACGAATCACCAACAGAATGATTCAACGACTGCAGCCATGTATTATTATAAATTTGACAGAAAAATTATTTTGGCCACTTGTTGAAATTTATGGCTATATATATAAAAGAAAAAAAGAAGAAAAGACATGATGTTAAGAACGGATATGAGTAGGAGAGATTACAATCTTTAAAGAATGGATAGCCCTAAAATTAAAAAAAGGCAAACAAAAATCAAGTTGTGGTTCTTATATCTCAAAATAAATAGTATCCAGTTCTTGAAATGGGTATTTCTTCTTTTCTAGCGCAAGAGATTTTAAGAATTTAATATTAATTCTAGGAAAATAATTTACTCTTAAGAAAACCTAATATTGATGACTTTTCAGTACTATTCAGTCTATTCTAAGCATGATCATTTCAAACTAAACCAAATCCTGCACTACATATGATCAACCCCCTTTCTATACATTATTTTCAATAAGATATGCTTCAGAGGGGCCATCAAGCTCCCTTATAAATGTACATTAGAAGCTTCCTAAGATTTTGGCATTGATCATATTCATCCAATTCAGCAATTCAAACTACAGTACTATTCTCTTCCTCTACCGTCTAAAACAGGATGTTGAATCAAGTTTTAGAGCAAGACTCCTTCTCGCCAATTTTCTTAACTGGAAATCGACTGTAGATTAAATTATCACCCCAACATTTGGGGTGACCGGTTCCAATCCTACACTTCTGAAGAAGAGGTAATTGAATAAAATGTTAATTAAACCTTATATGGCTTATAAACACTTATATGCTCCAACCAAAGTTGTTTTTCTTAATATGTTGTTTAGTAAAATTACTTGGTTGCCGCAGGTAACACTTGCCGGCAAAGAGAAGCAGCTCGAAGATCTGAAAGAGGAAATTCGAATGAAGCTAAAGAATACAGCTGGTAACACTTGCCAACAATTGAAATTTATAGATGCTGTGCAACGCCTTGCCATTTACTTTACTTTGAAATAGAGATAGAACAAGTGTTACAACATTTTCATGATAGCTATCTTAATGGTGATGATATGGAAGGTGATATCTATAATAAGTTGCTCTTCAATTTCAGTTACTAACACAAGTTGGGTACAACATTTCTGTGGTAAGAACCCAAACGGTAATCATTTCATGTGTGAGCTCAAATATATATATATATATATATAGTATATATATATATATATATATATATATATATATATATATATATATTTCTTCTTATAATTCTAACTTATGTTTAAATTATGGAATTTAATTATGTAGGCATGTTCAATGAGTTCAAGGATGAAAAGGGTAACTTCAAGAGCTTTGATGAGCACATAAGAGGCATGCTAGGCTTGTATAAGATACATTCCCAAAGTTCATGAGAAGACATGCTTGATGAAGCACTTACTTCTCACCGCCACCCATTTAACTCTACATGGTCGAACACTTAGAATAATATCCTCTGCGCACCTAGTTGCTCATGCCCTAAACCTACTTCTTCAAAAAGTTTAGAGAGGAGGTGCGTGGTATACACCTATCTAACAGGATGAAACTTGGCATGACACAACTCTACCAAAGTCAAGTGTTGGATTTAAATATAGTCAAGTCCCTACATACAAGGAGGAGCCAAGCAATATTTCTAAAGTTAATTTGCTTTAAATCATTAGCATATACTCTAGTCGCTTTCTATTTTTCCTGAACTAATCTTTAATGAATTTTGTGTGGTGGAAAGAATTGACTTCACTACAAAAGCCACTTTTGGCCCGAGATAGATTGGTGAAATGTTATTTTCCGGATGCTTGGGTGTGCTTGGGCCTCAATATGTTCAGTGGTAGATCATTTATAAACTAGCAATTGCCATGATATCCATTCTAGATGACATATATGAGTGCATATGGCACAATAGAAGAACTCAATCTTTTCATCGAGGCTAACAGAGGTTTGATGAATCCAAATTTCCTAACCTATTTCATCATTTATAACAGGGAGTGTGATACTTAAACCTAGATATATATGTTACTTATTTTTAGGTGGGATATTAACAACATAGATCACCTTCCAGATACATGAAACTCACATGGCACTTTAGATGCAAAGAAATTGAAGAAGAGATGTAGAAAGCAGTGGATACCAATATTGGGATCACTATGCAGCCAGAAGCAGTAGAACACCTTAATTTTAACTCTGCATCCCCACCTGTTGCATTGATTATATTTATTTGTATGTCTCATATATGCATAAGATCATATAACTAGCAAGTTTCATTAATGGATGTTTTTTTATTTAGATGAAGAATCAAGCTTGAGCTTACTCTGCAGAGGCCAAATGGTTACATGAAGAACACACACTGACATTTGAAGAGTACACGGATGTTGCACTCAGTGGGTCGAGGGATGGGAGGCGTAGCCATCAACCACGATTTGGTGGGAATGGGAGATGGGGCAACAGCGAGGCCTTCGATCGCTAAGGAAGAACTGGCGATTATGTTATCTTCAAGTTCCTATCATGAGACTCATGGATGACATCAAATCACATAAGATATGCATTATGTAGTGATTCAAATGGAAGCAAATATAATTACTCATGTTTTGAAAATTGTTCTTGAAAATAGCTTTGAAAACACAGAGTCCGTTTTGATTTTGCTTTGGTTCAAGTTTTTGAAAACTATTCTAGAGAAGGTTTCTGTAAACACATAGGAAACCATTTCTGTGTTTTCTAAAATCGTTATTGTTTCCAAATTTGCCTGTTTTTTAAAACCAAGTTGAGAATAATTTTTGAAAACATAAAGAAACTATTTTGGCTTTATCTCGAAAAACTGTCATTGTTATCTCAATTTAGTGTTTTGATTACCAAACATATTCTCCAGATTTTCATTGTTTTTGAGAATAAAAACAAATGGAAAAACCTAACCAAATGTAAGCCTATCCGAATTGTTCTATTATTTGAATTTAGTGCTTCTTTGTGTTTTTCAAAATAGAAAAAAAGGTTTTTAGAAAAAATAACTAAAAATTTAACTAAACACGCCCTTAAATTACACTAATTGATTATTTTAATACTTTGTATGCTTGTTGCAATTTTTGAGTAAAAAGAGAGGGCATGTGGTTCATCCATGATGTTATGATGAAGCAATATAGGCCCTCCGAGGAACAAGCATATAGCGAGTTTCAAAAGCAAATTGAGAATGGCTGGATGAATATTAACCAAGAATGCCTCAAACCTATTGTTGTTCCAATGCCTATACTTGATCATGTTCTCACTCTTACAAAAGCCGCAGATGTATTTTACAAAGAGCAAGATGAGTGCACACATGTTAAAAAGGCTGAAGAATTACATAACGATTTTTCCTCATTAATCCTATAACATGACTCAAATAAATCATTGGAATAAAGTGAGAGAGAGAGGGATATACAGGCAGGTGGCACCTAAGTTGCTCAGTGGTCTATGTCGCTTTTACTCGAATATTATCTCGAATATTTAATAAGAATAAAATAATTTAATTAAATCACCTCAAGAATATCTTTCATATACACTGCAAAATATAAAATATAATCAAGAATTCATTATATATTAATTAGATTCGTCTTAAATTCTCCTAATTTGCTCCTCACAATTATCAATTAATTATAATAATAATATTTTTATGTTCAAAAGATGTATAGAGAATGGAATTTCATATGTATGAATGAAAAACATGTAGTTCTTAGTCTTTTAGAGATCTCTCATAACTACCCTTTTTTTTTTGTCTTGCCAACGATCTATTTCAATATTAATTTGGTGTTTGCAAAGTAATCGTGCAATAATTAACTATTGTACTTAGTGAGCGTTTGTTTTTTTTTTTTTTTACTTAATACTAAATAGAACTTTGGTTAGTAGGTATATGATCTTTTCTTATGGGTCTAAAGAATTACTGCTTTTGCTCTTTTATCCACATTACTTGTTGTGTAACCCTAGTTGACCCATAAGAATCACTCGCAACTATTACATATATTTCCATCTTGATATGTTTTGTAAGTCTTATGACCAAATCATACACACAGGATACCTAGAAGTAATTTGTTAAGGGTCGTTGCTTTAATAGTTTGTCCAATCCACTTCATCTGGTATTAACTCTATTGGGAGCATGCATGGGAACTTTCCTGACCATTTAATTCACTTAGTTTTAGATTTCTTTGGGGAAAAACTTGTCTTTTTGATAACTTTTTTTTTGAAAGTTTCTATAGAGCAAACAAAACAAAAAACAGTTTTCCAATTCCAAATATATTTAGGAAAAATTAGACAGAATAGTTTTTTGAGAATTTATTTTATGCTAGGTGGTATTTGAAACAAATTTGAGGTGTTTCTTGGTGGGGTTTTTATTTTAATTTTATTTTGAATTTTTAAGTGGCATGCCTTCTAAGAAACAATTAAACATAGATGAGGGAAGGCTGTGGAACATTGCATTATGTACAATTGTGCAGTGCCTCTATATATGGAGAAGAGACCCAAAAAAGATCTGTTCCATAGAGTAGTACTGTTCCTCATAAAAAATTTGTCCCTAAAATCAGATTAATAGAAATGTTCCTTAAAATTGTTCTCATAAAATCAAAAAAATGTATTTTGATGTATTTGAAGTGTCTTCGCAGCCAGTGCTACGAGTTTGAATAATCAGTCATCTGGGATTGAAGGGGCTGACAATGGGTCCATTAATATGGGAATTTAATTTAAATTAAACGTGCTAAGCTTGACTTGAAAATGAGTCTAAGGGCTGCTCCATGAATCTGTAGCTTTTCCTGGCCAAGCCACACTTCAATAACCACGTGTTAATTTAGTTTTTTCCACAACTCTTATCAATTTCGGAAAAATCTTCCACAAATTTTCTCTAACTCCTAATCATGAAAACGATTGTGTAGGCCAAACCACAAAAGAAGTAACATCACTACAAGGAAAAAGTTGTACATATTCTCAATTAACCAAAAAATGTATTCACAATCTATCTTAAAATTATATAGAGTTTAATATTTCATATAATTCTAAAATAAATAATTTCAAATTTTAATCTACAAATGTATTCTGTAATAAATTACCAAAATTATCTCAGCTATAAATTTTCCATTAAACAAAATAAATAAAAACCGGATAAAATAAATTAACTCTAGGTTTACTATATTTCTTTCAAGCCTAAAACCCGGTAAATTAGAATCTTTACTAATAACACAAGTAGAATGTAATACAAAAAAAATGCCCTTGAAAATTTGGGTTAGTAATATGACCCCAAAGGTTAGGCATACGCCCAATGACTGTTAAGCAAAAAAGACACGCCCCAAACAGGAAATATTAGAATAAAGTTTGTAATAAAATATAAAATACTAAAAAGAAATATAAGACAAGGAAGAACTTTTGGAATAGGAACAAAGCTTTAGGATGAAATATAAAATAATAAAATAAGGTCCTAGGTCATAGAACAATAAGCTAACTACAAGTAGAGGTAAATACTGGTAAAGATTTATTAGAATCCATATTCCTATGAAATATCAAAAGAACAATTTTAAAATTAATTGACCTTATTGTAGAGAGAGTGAGAAAGTTCTTTCTTTATTTAAATTTGCTTCACTTTAGGATTTGTGTTATGATGCTTTTTTAATCAGGTTAGGTGACGTTTGTTTTTCTGGATTTTTGTTGGTGCAATTTTCTTTCTCAAGTTTGTTCTTTTCTTTTACTTTTTCAAATTAATGAAGTCTATGTCATCATTGGGGATAATATATTATATGAATAGCTGCATAGATTATGAAAAGTACATGTCTAACTTCATTTCATGCAAGTTAGTATGCAATTTTTTGATTATGAAAAGTAAAAATATCTCTACCATAACTACTGCATGCCCAACTTGCTGAGAATTTTAGGGCCATCAGTCCTATAATAGTGATGTATGTTTTCCATCTTACGTACTCATATTCATATATAGTGCTTTAGCAATTGGGCATTCCAAATGAAGCAACATGTCTTCTCATCTTTCAGAAATGTAAACGTGCGGTAGTAAGCTATCGCCCAGCATCTGGGGAAATCAAGCTTCAACTACACCGATGACAAGGTAATTATATATATGTAAGCCCACATGATAGGATATCAACTATTCATATCATTAATACCCAGTGATGAGGTAAAAACAAAATATTATGGCAGACGAAACAGAGGCATGAGGAGTGTTGATTTACTGTGGAGAGTTTATTTATAAACAGCTAAATTTATATATTTAAATTCTTTCTAAAGTAATAAAGAGAATAAGAATGAGTTACTAAATAAGAGAGAGTAATACGGAGCAGAAGTTAAACTATTTTATTCACCCTTCCTTAGTACTTTCTGGTTCCAAATATAGCCTAAATGCTTTTGAATTTTTTTGGTAGTAATGTGTGCTTATAATTTTCTGGTAGATAACCCTCAGCCTATCAGTGGCAGGTTAGTTTGAAGGAGGAAGGAGAAGAGAGCTACTTGGCAGCTGCTGGTAAGCCTCCGTAGCAGCTGAACTTCATTGATTCTGTTCAACGACTCGGTTTGGCATACCACTTTGAAAAAGAGATAGAAGAAGCATTACGGAATATATATGATAACTACCATCACATTGATGATGAATATGATGATCTCTATCATGCTTCTCTTCGATTTCGGCTTGTGAGACAGCAAGGATACAATCTTATAAATATCAGTGGTGAGGCTCATAAATATCAGTGGGAATTTTCAATTATATATCTAAATCTTTATATCTTGTTAGTGAACTTTTGTTAGTTGGCTATCTTGTTATGACTTTTGTTAGTTGGCTTTTATGTGTTTATATATACAAATTTTAAAATTACTTTTGGCCGGTGAATAATTTTGAAGAGATTTTAGCTGGTGGATTTGGATAAAAGGTCTTGTATTGGCTAATTTTGTATTAATGATTGTATACAAGCCTTTGAAGGTTGTACGAAGGGTGCCATTCTTTTTTTATTTTCTTTTTTTTTTTGTTGGAGCAAAAATTGTTTTGTATGCCGTGAAGTTTTGTAAAAAAACTCAAAGGAAAAAGTCTTTGGGCCAAGACTCGCTTCTTGCTTTGTTCAAGTGTTCTTCATCCGGAGAATATATAGTTTTTGGGAGGAAATTTGTGGAAACATAAGGCTTCCTGGACTTGTGACCACTTAGAAGATTCTCCATAGTGGCACCATCCTGCCTTTGAGTGTGTAAAACACAGAGACTAGGTCTAAAGTATATGGAATTGCAATATCAATTTTCTGGTGTCTTATTTATTTATTATTTATTTGCTTTTGTAGTTTTACTTATGAGACAAATTTGGAAGTTGGTATAGTTTTAGAAATCTCATTTATCACTATTAAGTGTTATAACACTGATTTGTGACCCTGATGTAAAAACCATATACTCTCGATCATCTCAATAATTTTCATTTGCATATATTTCATTACCAAAGATGAAATGGTGGTTTCAAAAAATGTTTGATCAATGAAGGTATGTCAGGTTAAACGAGGCTGCACATCTCAAGGTTCATGGAGAGGATATTTTGATGTAGCACTTTCTACTCACCACTCACCTTGGGTTCCTCGCAGAACACGAATATCCTC
The DNA here is from genome assembly GCA_016808115.1 of Tetrastigma voinierianum. Classification (NCBI taxonomy): domain Eukaryota; kingdom Viridiplantae; phylum Streptophyta; class Magnoliopsida; order Vitales; family Vitaceae; genus Tetrastigma; species Tetrastigma voinierianum. Next base: position 122,557 of record JAEQBH010002758.1, on the reverse strand, counting down.
TTGCAAGAAAAGTAAACAAAGCCCTCTATACCGACCCAATAGGAAAGGCTCTGAGAGGCGCAATCTTTACATATCAATCTATCACATATGAAGCTTCTCACATAGTAAAGCCCACTGGAACTCCCTGCTAGATCTCAACCCGTCGCAGCCTCACTCCGCCAAGAAAGAGTTAAGCCACATCATCAGGTTGGTTCTCAAATCTTGGGTAATCATATAAAACAGAAAGCATTTGGAAAAGAAAAAATATTAAGAAAATGATTTTCTCATGTTTATTTCACCTGGAAAATATAAAGAAACACAATTATAATCAAAATCTCAAATTTTACATTTGCTATATTTTAAAATTCTTAGTCTTATTCACATTAAAACAAATAAAATGAGTTTCAATAAATATATAGAATACCTATTTTTTATTTTCCTTTAAATTTTCTTTTCATTTCATTTTTTCTTCTATTTTCATTCCTTAGTACTTTCCGTCTCTAAAAGGAGCCTATGTTAATTAATTATGTATTTGAATGTGGTGGAAAGATTTGAGATTCTCTCCCTTAGAGCTGCCCTTTTCGTAGATCGAGTGCAGAAACCTACTTTTGGATTGTCAGAGCATGTTTTGAGCCCCCAATACTGTATGCTAGGATAATACAAGCCAAATTACTATAACAACAATTTATAGATGATATTTATGATGCATATGGCACTCCTACTGAATCAGAACTCTTTACGTATAATTGAGAGGCGATAGGATAAAGTTAATTGCACCTTGAAGCCGATAAATTTCGCCAAATTGTACTTAAATTGGGAACCGTTAATCGCTTAATTTTCGTGTGGGACAATGGTAGCTGATAGTTTCCTTAATACATGAGGCCGTGCACGCTATCTTAGATGTCTACAAAGAAATCAAGGAGGGAAGGAGAACGTTAAAGATTTTTCGTGTCCAATTATGCAAAGGAGGTGGTAAGTGGTTTCAAATTATATGTCTTCCCAATTACATGAAATACATTGATTTAAGGTCATGTTTGGTTCCTTTTTGAAAGTACCAAAGCAAAGAAAAAAATAATCGAGGAAAATGATTTTCTTATGTTTGGTTGTTCAATGAAAAATCTAGAAGGATATCAAACATTAATAAACCGACAAGAAACTGCTTGTTAAGAGATGTGTTCTAAATCTGTTGGTGCACTAGATGTTCGACTAAGTTATGGATCATATGTGAAAATAGTAATGATTTTAACATAACTAAAGATACCGACAATAAACAAACATATATGCAGACACAAGAGATTGATTACGTATTCTCGCCAAGCCTACGCTCTTACGGGTTGAGCCTAGACACAAAAGATTTCACTATTTTCAATCAGGTTACAAGTTGGTCCTATATGAGACAAGACTCCCCTTTCTCCAACGCCTTCTTCGCCTAATTCTCTCACAGTGAAACATAGAATGATATCCCTCATTCTTCCAACATCTAGACTCCCACAAGCCTAACAACATCATTCAACAAGATGTATATAAACCCTCAACATTGAGAGAGTAGGCAATACCTGCAACAAGTATTTAGCCCTCCGCAAACATCTTCTTCTTCTACATTGTTCTTGTGCCATTTGCTTCAAAATGTGTCCCCTATTTAATATCCTTTAGGGGATCCTTCCTCAATATTCCCGATTTGCACGTTTCCTAATCTGTCCCAACATGATAGCTGTGAGATCCTGATTTTACTCCATATTCATTACAAATGCACATCTCCTCCCATGTTTGATCAAATATGATCAATCTTTCTAGATTTGATTTGCAAAATATCCCTCCCAACTTCCTTATTCACCTCCTTGAATATCCTCTCAAGGATTCGTAATATTATCTCAAATTTGTTTCTACTAAAATGCTTTCTATTATCCCATCATGTACTCGTCTACCAACTTGTGTACCAACCAATGTGGTAACTTTGAATTATGCTATTAGCCATTGGCTGATTCAATTTTTTGCCTAAGCTTTGTTTGCGATATTGGATTATTAGCCAAAGATTCTCTATTGTAATTCTTCCTATTACTATTCTTCTCCTCAAGTAGTAAAATAACTTTAATTATAGGAAACTATTATATTCTTTCCTAGTTTAGAGATATTTCTCTGTTAGGCAAATAACTTAATTAGAGAAATAGCTTGATTGTTGGATCTCTACTATCTCTATAAATATGTACATGTAAAGATACAGAATTATTATGAATAAAAAATATTCTTCTCTATTTTACAAGTTGGTATCAGAGCCACGAAACCCTAAATAATTCTTCTTTGAATCCTTAAACCATGAGCAAGTCAGATTCTGAAACATTTGTCACCAAATCTACCCCCATCATTATTCAACACAAAGGTTCATCATTCAATTCAGGAATTGTATTGAATGAGACCAACTATGATCTATGGTCTCAAATGTTAGAGATGCAAATTGCTGAGAAGGAGAAACTCTCTTTCATTCGTGGCACATCGTCGCCACCTAAGGAGAAAGATGAAGGCTATTGAAAGTGGTGGTTCCAAACAATCATAATAAAAGATGGTTATTGCCGATGTCTATGTCTCGTGATTATGAAGCATATGTACCGCTTACCTACCGCACGATATATTTGGAAAACTCTGCCTAAAGCCTTTTATGATGGAGTGGATGAATTACAGGTTTTTACCTTGAACTAGAGGGCTTTTTCTGCCAAACAAAATGGCAGACCACTCTCTATATATTATGGAGAACTCGATCAAATCTTCTGAGTTGATCATCGTGGATAAGGTGGTCATGGTGGATGAGACGATATTGCATCCTATCAAAATTGCTTCAGTGACAAAGGGTGCATATCTTTCTCGCTGGATTAGAGGGTGATTTCCAGTAAGTGTGCGGCAAAATCTTGAGGAAGGATCCTATCCCTGAATTAGAAGAGTGTTATGCCCTAGTTCGCCGCGAAGATGTTTGATGCGGGGTGATGAACGGACAACTGGAAAATGCTGAAGCTTCAGCCATAGTGACTCGAAATCGGTCTAATCAAAACCGGTCCCCTCAACACCAACAAGACCAAAAAAAGGTTTATCCATCCTATGACTGCTAACGGTGGTGACAAATCATCATACAAATGCACTCATTGTGACCAAACTGGTCATACAAAAAGTCAATGCTATGAACTTGTGGGATATCCAGAATGGTGGGATCATAGCCGTGATTCCCGGAAGAAGAATTCCAAGGCCTCTACTGCTGCAATTGTTGAAACAAAGACAGAGGATGATAGCGATGAAAAGTCCTTGGCATTGGCAGCAGCAGCAGGTAATGGTGTAAGGTTTTAAATATTTCCACACCTGTTTCTAATAGTGCATGGATAATTGATTCCGGTGCTACGGATCATATGACATTTGATTGTAGACAGTTTAATTCTCTTAAATATTCCTACAAAATTTCGCTTTCCACGCTAATGGTACCTCAATTCCGATATTTGAAGGATCTCGTCTCTCACTAACACCTTGAATTTAGATTTTGTTTTGCTGTTCCTCTTTGAATTATAATCTTTGTCGGGTCAAATAACCACGCTTATTTTGTGTTGTCATTTCGTCGAATTTTGTGTATTTAAGGACATCCTGATAAGGCACGCATTGGTCAGGGTGTTAGGCTAGGAAACTGTGATTACTGGACTTAATGTCTAAAAGTTCGATGAGTTGCGCTGCTTTAAAGATTGTGCCTTGGAAAAGGAAATATGAGATATGGTTATGGCATTGACGTTTGGGGCATGCTTCTTTTGGTTAAGATGAAAAATTATTTCCTAGTTTATTTTGCAAACTTTGATGTCTCTAGTTCAATGTGGAGGTTGTGAACTTGCAAAAGCCATCGTGCTTCGCTTCCATTAACCTTGACTAAAAGTCCAGTTCCTTTTATGATCATACATTCTGATGTTTGAGGCCCATCTAAATTTGCTACTTTGGATGGACTATGCTTTAGTTCATTACTTTATTTATGATTGTACCAGATGACTGGGTATGTTTGATGAAGTCTAAAAGTGAAGTAAACTTGTTATTTTCAAAATTTTCATAAATGCTTGAGAAGGTGACAAATGCATGTGTCTAGGTTCTCCATGACAATGAGTGTGAATATTTGAGTTTTGGAATGAAGCAAGATTTGGAAGCCCAGGGTTCATTCCATCAAATCATTGTTCGATACACCCTAAATGTAACGGGTGGAGGAGGGAAAATTGTCACTGTTGAGGTTGTCTGGGTGGCTTCCATTGATAGAAGAACATATGCCTTTATCCTAATGGGGACAATGTACTACCTCCTCTGCAGCATATTTGATCAACCGAGTACCTTCCAACACTATTGATTTCCGGACACCATCCTAGGCTATCATTGAAGCAATTGTTGCTCCAGTCGGTCCAAACTTACCTCCTCATGTCTTTGGGTGTAGCATTTGTACATCTTCATAAGCCGCCACCGCAATGTTGACAATTTGTTAATACATGTGCTTTTTGGCAGAATATCTATCAAAAGGGGTATCGGTGCTATCACCCTCCACGCAAACGAATGTTTGTTACAATGGATGTAGTTTTTCATGAAGACTTGATGTATTTTTCCTCTGAGCCTGAACTTCAAGGGGAGCACTCGAAGGAAGTTCAAGCTCTAGACTATGATTTTCTGATCTCTATAGAAAGGGAACCTGAGCTATAAATAACCCAATGGAAATGAAAAGGAACCACTCAACTTGCAATGAGAATGCTAGTGAATTGGATTTGAGTGGGTATAAATTGGACCATAGTGGTGATGAACGCGGATGAAGACATGCATAAATGCCGATCAACTCCATCTGAATCTCTAGCACCACAAGCAACTGATACACCAAACCAATCGCCCATCGAGATGTGGTCCCGCGCAGTGTCTCGAACTAATTAAGAAAACAACTACCATCACAAAACCAGAGGTATTCAAACTCCACAAATGAACCCGAACTTCTAGTAAAGCAAATATCCCATGAGTCATTATGTGTCTAACTATCGCTTGTCTGAATCAAATAAGCCATTTGTAAATCAATTATCTAACGATCTATTCCCTAATGAAGCAGCAGATGCCTTTAAATGACCCAAGGTGGAAAGCTGTTATGAATGAGGAGATGAAATCCTTGCAGAAGAATGAAACTTGGGAACTTGTTGATCATCTTCTAGGGAAGAAACTAGTTGGATGTCGATGGGTTTATATTGTGAAGCACAAAGCAGATGGTACAATTGAATGTTTTAAAGCGAGACTGGTAGCAAAAGGGTACACCCAAACCTATGGAATTGTTAATATAGATACATTTGCACTCAGAGCTTAAAATCAACACTATTGAGTCTTGATATTCTAGTCGCGAACCTGGATTCACAGGAATAATTTGATGTGAAAACGCCTTCGCATGGCGTAGTTGTCCTAAGAAGTGTAAGGATTTGCCATCAGGGTCTGCGATACCAAAAGTGCATTGTCGAAGTGCAAATTAAAGAAATCTTGTATGGGCTAAAACAATCTTCATGGAGCATGGTTTGAAGGCGTTCACTGTCCATGAGGTCTGCCACGACGCAGTAATTCAAACCACACTTTATCTTTGAAAAACAACATGGTAAGATCACCGCCTCTTATTATGTGCGTTGATGATATGGTGGTTACAGGAAATGACCATGAAAGGGAAGGTTCTATGAAGCTACTTGTCAAGCGAATTAAATGAAAGATCTCATTACTTTGAAATATTTTCTGGATCAAGTGTCTCGACTGGATAAAGGGATTTTCTTGTCTCAAAGAAAATATGCTTTAGATTTGTTGCGGTGAAACCGGTATGTCAAGATGTCAACCAACCGATATGCACCAAAGAGAAGGGATCAAGCTATGTGTTGAGACTAATAAGGTGCTGTTGATGTGGGAGATACTTCCGAGGTCGTTGGAAGATTTGATGTACTTGGCCCACACTAGGCCAGATCTTACCTATGCATTGAGTATTGTTAGCTAGTTTATACATAATCCTAGAGAATAACATATGAATGCAGTTATGCGCATTTTAAGGTATTTGAAGTCCGCTCCTGGAGAGGGCATTTTGTTCACTTCTTAAAAATATAGGATTGTCAAAGTGTGGATGGCTATAGCGATGCCGATCAATGGAGTAATAGACAGACAGACATCTATCAGATATTTCACCTTGTAGGTGATAACCCGTTACATGAGAATACAAGAAGCAGAATTTTGTTGCACACATTTGCTTAGAGGGCTGAATCTAGGGTATGGCACTAATATGTGGAAGCCTTGTGGCTAAGACTTCTATTGATGGATTCGGGCTATCCGCCTAGGCACCGATTCGGTTTTATCAGGATAATAAAGCAAAGATGATATTGCTCATAATCCAATATGATCAGATAAAGTATGGAGGTAGACAGATTCTTTCACATAGAATTGGATGAGAAATTTGCGTTTAGTTGTTTAAGATTCCGATCCAAGATCAATCGGGCTGATATCCTCACCAAACCGTCAAGTCGAGTGTTCTGGAATAAGTGTTGGGTATGTGTGACATCTATGCACCAACTTGAGGGGGAGGTGCTGCATATTGAATAGTCAAAGATTCTCTATTGTAATTCTTCCTATTACTTATTCTTCTTGTTAGGCAAATAACTGAACAGTAGGGAAAAACTGTCATATTCTTTTCTCAGTTTATGATATTTCTCCTATAGCAAATAACTTGATTAGTAGAAATAGTTTGGATTGTGGTATCCCTGGCCATCTCTATAAATATGTACATGTAAAGATACAAAATTATTATGAATAAAAATATTCTTCTCTATTTTACAAGCAGCTTATGACGAGAACATTCCAACATAAACCATTTAGAAACATACATATTTCTTTTTAAATTATTTAATCATTATATTGATGAATTAAAATAAATAAAATGGGTTAGAAGTAGCAAATAAAAATAATATATTGGACTTAACTCTATTTTTATTTTCTTTCATTTTTCTTTCCTTCTACTTTTCATCTCTATTTTCTTTCTCTTACATTTTCAGCTTCGCTTGAATCGAGGAAAGTACATAGAATGTCACGCCCCCGATCCCGGTCCGACCCTATTGGCGGATCCGAACCGAAGTCCGGGGCGCGAGACTTTCTATACTATATACTATACTATACTCGTGATCCTTTGATCAGACTGACTCTACTGGACCGCTCTTTCTCGCAGCCGTACCTGCATTCCAGGTATACAAACAATTTCGTAATAACAAAAATTCATTTTTACATATACAAAGAACTACCACCGGAGTGGTGTCCATCACAATCTATACACATATACAAGTGAGTCCCTACTTGTACTGTCTATTACAATTTTATTTCATTACAAACTATGAGAGATTTACGCGCTGTGGTCGATGAGCACCCATCCCTCCAGCCTCACTGCTTTGTTTAATGCGTGAATCGTCCGTCCCTATCCTTGTTCTATTTCTGTATTCTCATGACTTTATTTGAATGATCTGCGTACTGTTTACTACTTTAGTGGAATATGCGCTGGACAACCACCAATGGCGACCGTCATGTTTATACATATGCATATCATTTATCTATACGTATTTCTATAACTTTAATTACTTATCTATCATATATACTTCACTTATTGCATCGCCAATCTCTTTCGTACATATTCTATGTCTTTGCATATCTTTTATCTAGTACTTTTACTCTATTCTGCTCTATGCTTTATATATCCTATACTTATCATGTTCATTTCCTTCATGTTCATTTCATGCTCAGATACTGCATTGTATCATATACATTATCTCGTATACTCATATAACCTATTTTATACTGTCTCGCATTTCTTTATCTACATTCTTATACTTTTCACGCTCAAAAGATTTCTTTGGTATGCTTTCTATATGATACTTTCATGTACTATATTCCCTCCTATGTTTTCCATATACTATACTTTCATATACTTTCTTTTATCTACTTTCTATCCTTTTCGTGTACTATACTTTGTACTTTCTATATACTGTATTCATGTATTGTTCATATACCATTTTTATATATCTATATTCATGTACTATTCATTTCATTGTTTTCTCAAGAGTACTTTTCATATGATAATCATATACTGTGCTTTTCATCTTATACTATCATATACTATCCTTCATGTGATATTCATATACTCGCTTATATTGTACTTTCTATATGCTTTTCATATACTTTTTATCTCATTATATACATTTGTACATAACACTTTATTTCTTGTAATTGTATACTTCTCATATACTTTTCTTCATATATCAGAATGTTTCATATATTTTTCATGTAATCGTCATCTTGTACATTACCTCTCGTTTTAATCGTTTATAATATTTCATCAGATAGCAGTGCTATGCTTCATATATCATGTCATTTCCTTTTAGGTTCTTATGTTTGCAAATACTTTAGGAAGTGTGACACTGAAACTATGTGTGCACCGAAAGGTACTCATCACCGGCACGAGACAGTGATCTCTATCTGTATGTACCCGAAGGTACTATCACTGTACGAGACAGTGATCTCTATATGTTTATACCCGCAGGTATCATCACTGTACGAGACAGTGACCTATGCCATGTGCTATATGGTAACCCTTTCGGGGCTACCGTGATCCAAACGGGATCTATGTCATCGACCCAAACGGGGCCTCGATATCCGTGAACCGGGGATCAGATTCGTATGCCGAAGAATCGTATCCCTGGCAGGCATGCCTATCTATCCTCTACCAGGTCCTAAGTGCATAATCGTCTTTATTACATTTTCTCGTACATATCTCATAAAGCAGCGAATAACAACTATTGTTATCATAATTCGTTTGCATATAGTACTATCATTATTACTTTACTCTGTATTAGTTCTCATAACTGTAGTTTCACATTTCGGTTCTCATATATCTATATACATATATTCAAGATCTTTTCTATCATTTAGTTTTGTCTATCATATATCATGAATGCATTCTATGCACTCTTGTATCTATATATTCATATATAGCTTTCTTATATCTATATCTCTTTATATCATTTGAGGCATTTCTATCATGTTTTAGTCATTCTTGTACTTCTATATTCCTATCATGTAGGCTTTTACTCATTCACATTTTCATATACTCATCATTTATGTACATGTTCTCATTCCTATGCTTTGTCATCTTTTTGGCTTATCTCTATCGTTCTTATCATTTATGTCTTTCTATCATATGTTCCTAGCACGTTCCATCTTATTCATTTCTTATAACTATCATATATTCATATTTCATTTACTCTTTATATACATAGTGCTCTATCATTTGTGTACTTTAGACTACTTCATATCTTATAACATATCTTTATCATATAACTTCTATATTCATATCATATTCATGTTTTATGTACATATCTATACATATTGCATTTTCTATATTTTTCTTGTTTCCTGGCTATTACATATAGCACTTCATATACTTATGAAGTATGATGTCTATGACATCACACCTCATTCATATATTTTCTCCTCATTCCTTTATGAATCTAGTTTACTTAGAATTGGAATCAATCCAATCGATCATCCAAACTAAAGTTATGGCATTTTCATGCCAACTAGTCATTTTACCGATTTTTCATGGAGGCTTAAAGTCATCATTTCCAAATTCAACTTCATATTTCATGACACTATGTCCTTATACTCATTTAAAGCTAAGGTGCTATGGTCTCTATTCCAACTGTAATCACCTACCTGGAGCACCGGAACTCAAGTTACATCCGAAACAACCTGGACTTCTCTATGTTCAACACTGAAACCAGAATTTGGTTTGCACATGGTCCCACTGCGAGTGAATTTTTGGGCCACTTAGAGTCATAATTTGACTCTGTCTATTTCTATATGGATGGTTTGAAGTCTATTTTAATTGGCCACTTGAATCACTAAATGATAAGAAATGAGTGTTATGGCCAAAATACGAAAAACTGGTCAAACTGAAAACTATCAGGTGTACTCGGTACATGTCTAGCATGTACTGCACATGTTGGCCAAAATGACTAGGAATACAAGATGTGGCACCGGTACATGCTCCGTTGTACTGCACATGTCATCCGAACAGAAAATGTGTGTTTTTCTCCCATTTTCCATATTTTTCATCCCAAACCAACTCTATACTTTGTAAACACTTCAAGACCACTTCAATTTCATCTTATGATCTCTCTTTCTACTCAATTTATCAGTCTAATCCTTCTTATTTCAAAGACCTATCATGAATTACTTCAAAACCCATTTTTATATGGATCCTAACCCATACATAACCCTAACATGTAGATTAGTTAGGGTTTATTCTAAACCCTAACTCAATTACTTTCCTTTGAACTATGAATCCATCCTCAAAGAGAAGATTCCTTGTGTGCTTCTTGCCCTATCTAAGGTTTTAACAAGCTTACTTTTAAGAATTCTAGGTTAGGAAGAAATCCTAACAAAACCCTAGGTTTTTGGGAAACCAACAATAACCATGCAATTGTATGGAAAACAATTCCAAGCTTTTGGGTGCCCATGTAGTTCCATACCTCTTGATCTTGGCTTGCTTGATTTCCTCTTCCTTCCTCTTCCTCTCTTTTCTTTCTTTCTTTCTCCTTCTCTTTCTCCTTTCTTTCTCCACGGTTTCCTCTCCCTTTTCCAAAACATGAGACCAATTTGGTCTTTAAAGCCCATGTTTATTAAGGCCATGTTTGGCCATGACAAAAACTCATTTTTTTGTTTTAACTTTTCATTTTTGCATCTTGGTCCCCTCTATTTCTTCCTATTTGCACCATAACTTATTCCTTAAATTCTAGTTTACATATCTTGGCTTTATTACTTTTGGGTCTCATGGGTAAATTACCACTCTTACTCTTGGCTCTCGACCACCTTGTCTCAAATTTTATTTCTAAAATTTATTTAAGCTTTTAGTATACTCCTAAGTCCTAAAAATCGTTAGGTATATTTTGATGTTACATAAAGTAAAAAGTGGAAAAAGAAATTTTGGAGGGAAAATAAAAAATTAGTTTAATCTTACAAATTAATTTATATGTTTATTCAAACTCATGATTTAATTTTTCTCTTTCTATTAGTAAGGACTAAAATTTTAAAATAGTGTAAAATTTTGAAGAATTTTGATAATATTTGATTTTTATATTTTTTTGGAGCAACTAAATCATGAGAAAATCTTTGTTCCTTAGTAATTTTTTTCTTTCCCCTTAGCTAATGCTTTCGTAGTTCAAAACGTTTCCAAATTTTGAGAAATATAACATAATCCTAACTATTTGTTTCCATGAATATATTCCGTATGAAAAGTGCTTGCTCTCGAGCTTACCATAATGAAGCCAAGTGGTTCCAGCGAATTATAAAATGACGCTTAGAAGAGTACTCTGCATGTTGCACTAGTAACCGCTGATGTCACTTGGTTCACTATCATCTATTTTGTTGGAATGGGAAGGATGGCAACAAAGGAGGTCTTTCATTGGGTGTTAAATAACCCTAAGATCATACAAGCTACCTCCACAATTATTAGGGTCATGGATGATATGGCTTCACACAAGGTACTACTACTCTTTCATATTCAAAAGGCAATATGAATTTATTAATTATCTGTTAGAATATGTCTTAAATTCCTATTTAATATTAATTAAATTTTTGTAAAGAGTATTTATAGGATAATTCATAGAAGTTGTTATATTATCAGAATATCATGCATGTTTCTTATAGAATAAGGAAAGCTTTAAAAATATCCCCATAAATATTATGGGTCATTTAGGAAAAAGTAATGAGAGAGATGGCTTAGAAGACTTTTACTATGGGAATTTTGTGGATGTATTTTTCTTCTCACAGTGGTATCCTATGGCCTGTGAATTTTTTTTTATTTTGCTTAGTCATCGTAATACTTTAATATTCCAATCTTGTTCTTTGTGTTTTCAATAATAGTGAAAATATTCTCTCTCATCCCGGATGTAGGTGCATAATTGGCCAAACCCATGTTAAAACCTCTGGGTGTACTTTATAACATTATCATTAATTTTGTTAATATCCCATATTGGGCCTTTAGATAGTTCGGAAGCAAGAGAGACATACGTATCGGGCGTTGAATGTTAAATGAAGCAACATGGTTTCTCAGAGCAGCATGCATACCAAGAGCTTAACAAGGCGAGCCTGTGGTGCATGGAAAGATAAACCATGGCCGCTCCTGCACTCCATCGCGACCCAGAACGCATCTCCTTTCGCGTGTTCTCAACTCTCGCAAGTAATCGAGGATTTCATGTATGGAGATTTAAGGATATATTCACGAATGTTGGAGATGCAATGAATGACTATATCACATCATTGTCTCTCGTCTTATCCAAAAAATATATGAGAGATGAGATTGGATATGCTAATCAATCCTCTCATATACTTTGTTTTTAACCTTTGTCTGGAGTTCTTTTCTCAGACTTCAGGTTGCCCTGCATTATATGTGGTTTTTTCTACTTGGTGTCTGTAGGGTTTTTCTTTTCTTGGTTGTTTTTTCTCAAATAAGAGTTATTTATAATTGTTCGTAATGGTGATAGATGTAATTGTGGTTCCAAATTTGGAAAAGAATTTATATATTGTAGTTGGGAAACTAACTTTAACTTCATTGGTTTTGATTTTGTTATTATGATTTACATGGGAAGGACATTAGTGAAAGGAGAAAAAAAGGTTACATCATTGTTCTAGATGAAACTTCTGGAGTTATGGGTTGAATATTCAAATCTAGAGACACTCATTCTGCCTTCTAAGTAAAAATGAAACTACGACATATACCTTGAAGGTTTAATGAGAAGAACTAAAATTTCCAATTTATCATTTGAATAAACACAAGATACTAAATTTGAAATATAATATGTAGATTTTGGGGACTTACCCTCTAGCTTCAAACCGATATTGTTGCATGCACTTTGTGGGATTATGATCATTCTATGGTTTCCTTTACATCTATCTATACAAGATTGAAAATTTTCTTTTAGATACCATGTTACAAAGTGTCCTACTTCACTGATTTGGCATATTGAACTCGATTGATATTGGAATCCTTGTTTTCCATTCCTTCCCCAATTTTTGTACACATCTAAGAGTTCCACATGTGCGAGTTTCATATATTCCTGAAGGTGATCTTGCACTTATATCCCACCCGAAACAAATTATTACACAAATTTCCGATTTAAGTATTACATAAAGTATAAATATGGAAGATATAAACTCTTTGATGGCCTTGATGAAGAGCTCGAGTTCTACAAGTGTGCTATTATTTTTGCTATAATTGATCTAGCTTGGACATATTGAGGCTCAAAGTACACCCCAAAGTGTCCAGAAGTAGCCTTCTATCAATCTATCTTGTGCAAAAGGTAGCTTTGTAGCAAAGTCTACTTCTTTCCACCGCATAAAATTCATTGTAAGTGAAGAAAGACTCGAGTCTTTGTATATATCAAAACTAAATATTACATGCACAAGATGAAGGCTTATATAAGCTAAGCTATACAAATCTAAAAATGGAAAATATAGACTTCAAGTATATACATATATAATAATCTAATATCCCCTCAAACTCATGGTGGCTTTAATTGTAAAACCATTTTGAGTTTGGAAGCTAAAGGTCTAAAAGTTCCTAAAGGAAGGGGTTTGGTAAGATATCACTAACTCGATCCCTGAGGAAGCATCGAAGTGTGAGGCAATTTTGAAGGAGATGATGACGAATGAAGTGACAATCAATCTCAATATGTTTGAAGATTGCTCATGGAAGACATCATTATGAGCAATTTGAATAGCACTTCGGGACATCACAGTTGAAGTTTAGCTGCAAAGGGAACAACCAACACCAAGATCCTGGGAGTAACCAACGTGAACCAACAAGTTCAGCTGTAGTAGCTTCCAAGTTTGTCATATTCCTCGCTTTCCGCGCCGGAACGAAAGCAATGATTGTTTATTTCTTGCTTCTCTAAGAGATAAGAGAATCACCTAGAAGAAAACAATATCCTGTAGTAGATCAACGATCAATGGGATCACCTGCCCAATTTGCATCTGAATATGCCTGAAGAGTTAATGAAGAATGGGTGGAAAGATGAGATCATTAAATATGGTGCCTTTTAGATATCAAAGATCTTGAGAACAAAGCAAAGATAATGAGGGAGGATCTAGGCAACCATAAATTGATTGACTACATGAACTGCATAGGAAATATTAGGGCGAGTAACAGTGAGATAGATTAGACTCCTAACAAGCTGTCTGTAGAGAGTAGCATCAGATAGTGATTCACCATCATGAGAATTGAGGCGACAGTTATACTCAATATGTGACGCCCCAAACTCATAGGGTGTCGGCGTAGGTCATTTTTTTTCCTTCACGATAAAACTTTAAGTTAGTTCATTCATACACAAGCTCCATGGAAGTGTTCAACATTTACAATATTTACATTGGTTTACAAAATTTCATATACGTACTCAGCGTCTTCCAAGCAATCGGTCAGAATGTGGTGGCCTTTAACTCCGATGGGATTGCCCTGGCCCTCCGGTTTCTTCCGTACCTACACTGATTGAATAATTCGTACTAAGCTTTACGCTTAGTGGGAATTAATACACATGGATGTGACCTCTATTAAGGGTCACTACACTTCTATACAAATGCATATAAATACATATAACATTTATTGCATTCTTATCATTTCTCATATATATATACTTTCATAATCCGCCATTTCTTATCATCTTCCCATATACTTTTCATGTCATCTTCAGACTTTACTTTTGCCTTTAATCGTATATACTACTTCATCGTATAGCAAAGGTTATGCTTCTCTATCATGTCATATATTCCTCTAAGATTTCATTTGCATATACCGTCATTTCTTTATGTGTTTCATGTCCCAGATAAACCTTAAGTGGGATACAGGAAACTATAAGGGCCCGAAGGCGCTGTACTCATTGTGTGAACAAGGGTCTATAAGGGCCCGAAGGCGCTGTTATCATTGTAATAGACAATGACCATTTATAAGGGCCTAAAGGCGCTGTGGTGACCCTCTTGGGGCCACCGTGATCCAAACGGATCTATCTCACGACCCACCTGTGGCCTCGATATCAGAACTTGTATGTCAGCAGACTTGGCTTTCCCTAATAGGCGTGCCCATCTATCCTACCAGTTCCAAGGCATAATCTATCATGTATTTTATGTTCTCAGATATATCTCATATTCCCGAATAATTGTCATTCGAAATCATATATGATATATATACAATCATTTATTCATATCTTTTGCATTTTTCTTATATCTCATTATATGCATAAATAACTATGCTTACTATGTATGCTTATAAGCTATTTTATGAATTCATACAGGCGTTCATAATATGAATAACTATGGTTACCCTCGTAGTTTTACCGCTTTTCATGACTTTAACTAATATGAGTTCCAATTTTATCAAGCTATCTATGGATGAATTCTTGACTCAATGGGATTTCCATAGAGTCCAAGAACACCCCAAACGGAGTTCGGACGAAGGAGTTATGACCTTCCGAAGTTGGAGGTCATACGTAGTCACACCTTGTACCAGCTAACTCGAACCGATCGAGCTGACCTGACCTCGGTAAACCCATCTAACACCTCGGTCTGACACCTCTCATCTTCCTCAGGCATATGAATGGGATTCTTTGACTCAAATGGCTTCCATAGAGTCCAAGAACACCTAAACGGAGTTCGGATTTAAGGAGTTATGACCTCCGGGTCGGGAGGTCACACGTAATCACACCCAAATTCGAGCCGACCTCTCTACAGGATGAGGTCTCGCCGACCTCTACAGGATGAGGCTCCATCGACCTCTACAGATGAGGTCCGCTGACCCTACGTATGAGGTCCCGCTAACTTCAACAAGATGAGGTATGCTAACTCTTACAAGATGAGGTCCACGACTCAACCTGGATGAGGTCCTACTGACCTCTACAGATGACCTCTGGTGAAAAGGACCATAACTCTTGTCTACATGTCCGAATTAAGAAATCTAAAAGCCTACATCAAGTCTTACGATGGCAAATTACTAGAGGACTCACTTCCAAATTCCCTTTATTTCATACCCAAAATCAATTTAAGGTCCGCTAGTCAATTCGAACTCGCCGAATCGACCGACTTCTCCGCATCTAAATTGAAATGACCTCGTGAAAAGGACCATAACTTGGTCTACAAAGGTCCAAATCGAGAAATTCAAAATCCTAACATCAAGTTCATTGATGTGGATACAATTTACTAGAAGGAATAACTTCCAAATTCCCTTTATTTATTACCCAAAAATCAACTCTAAGGTCCGACTAGTTGACCCAAACTGGCCGAACTGACCCGACCAGATCTAGCTGAGCTGACCTCGGTAAAAGGACCATAACTTGGTCTAAAGAGGTCCAAATAGAGATATTCAAAAGCCTAACATCAATTTCATTGATGTGGATACACTTATCAAAGGCTCACCCAAATTCCCTTTATTTCTTACCCAAAAAGAAGTTATAAGGTCCGGATAATAATGAGGGATCAAAATTATAAATTTACTTGTCTGAATTGCAACCACCCCTATCCCAAAACACAACTATAGGAGCCTTAGAACTTTTCTCTCAACTCAACTCCTGCACGAAATGAGTTTTAGGAGTTCCTAAACCCAAACCATACACAAGATAGAGGGTTCTAAACCATGTATCTAAACTTTCTAGACTAAAACTAGACTTCCATACTCCCATAGTTTCCATACAAAACTATACTCAAATTCCATACCAATACTCATAGTTCCATATAACCCAAGACATGTATCCATACCTGTGATCTTCTTTTTCCTTTCCTTCTTTCTTCTTTCTTTCTTCTTCTTCTTTTCTTCTTCTTCTCTATCCATGTTTGCTTTCCTTTTTCCAAGACCAAAAATGAGATATTTATTTTGGTCTTATCCTTATTTGATCTTATCCCCCTTTTATTTCACTTTGGTCCTCCAACTCTTCTAATATTTGCAATCCAATTTATGATATTTTTACAATAGCCTCAAATCTTCTTTATTATTTTTAATTTAACTTATGCATATTCCTACTTTTGTTTTTTATCTTTATTTTATTCCTAAAATATATCGTTATTTTTATTATACCTTAAATATTATAAAACCGTTAGGGTATAATTTGGGGTGTTACACAATAGGTGTGTCGACTATCTTGCTATCAGTGATACTATCTCGAGAAATCAGATCAGAAGTATACTTGGCCTGAGTAAGATAATAACCATCTATAGAAGAAGAAATTTCTAGACCAAGAAAGTAATTAAGAGAACCGAGATCTTTCATTTCAAATTAACAACCAAGAAAGTGCTTTAGATCCTGAATACCCTGTATATCATCACCTGTAATAATCATATCATTGACATACAAGAGTAGAATAATAATACCATGATCAAACCGCTCCCCGTAAAAGAGCTATATCAAAAGAACTCCGCCTCGAAAAACTACGCCGAGAGATGTGAGAATTGAACTTTGCAAACCATACTCAAGGATTTGTTTAAGACCATGCCCCCGCCGTAGTCAACATACTCTGAGGAACCCCCGAAGGGTGAGAATAACTTAAGGAAGCTTTATATAGACTCCTCCTCGATAGTTCACCATTAAGAGAAGCATATTTGACATCCATCTCAAAGAGTGACCATTTGCAGCCGCATAAATGGCAATAAGTGAGCTCCTGATGTAAGAAAGTCGAGCCAGCTGTGGAGCAAAATTCTCCTCATAATCAACTTACACTCGAGTAAAACTCCCTATATATGTATATATGGCAATTGTATATTTTCATTTTTAGATTTGTATAGCTTAGCTTATATAAGCCTTCATCTTGTACATGTATTATACTTTTTGATATATACAAAGACTCAAGTCTTTCTTCATGGTATCAGAGCAGGTTCTCTGATTTTTTCTTCCGTTGTTCTCATGGTCTAGGCATTACAACCACCATATAACTTATTTTTCTCGCGAACACCACCGTTGCTTTAGTTTCCTACCTTCTCGAGCAGCCTAAAAATTGAGTTACAGGTCATCAGAGGTAGATCTTGTTGAGATGATCACACCGGTGTGCAGCTGGTAGCCGAAAACGCTCCCACGTGCCGTCACGCACCGCCAAAAGTCCCTGCTGTCCCACGTCGCCACGCGGTTGCCCTCCGTTAAAGAGCCATCGGATCCACAAGCCACAGTGAACTTCACACGCCTTCAACCCGTAGGCCACGTCGCCCACGCGCCCTAAGTCCCGACCCGCTACCCATGCCACGCCAGCGCCCTATTGCCCGTGCCCATGATTCAGCCCGACTACTAATCTCACGTTAGCTCGCTGACTCGCGCCAAGTCAATACAATGACCATTGACCGAAATCTGACCAAGTGCATTCGACTTATTTTTGTTTCCTCGATTCCATTTTTTGCCGTGATGTTTTTATTCGGGTGACCTAGATATTCCGGTGATGAGATTTCTCGCTCTGATTTATAAGTTATTTTTATGGAGATAATTTTGCTCAATGGTCCTTGCCATGTGCAACTTATCTCAAAGGTCGTGCCGTGGCTTTATTAACAGCCGCGACTTCATTCCTATTCAGTATGATAATGAAAACTCTACTCGCTATGCCATTCGGATTTGAGATTGGAAGTAATCATCAAATCATCACCGTTTCGTAATACATCTATTCCATCCATTGTTGATGGAGTCAGCAACCTTGATATTGCCAAACAAGTTTGGGACTTACTTGTTACTCCTGATAGTCGGATAGAGTGGTGCTTCGCAACTCAAGATCACACGCAAACTTTTCAGATTTGTCAGAACCAAAGAGTGAATCACTATATATCACATTTTAATAAATCCATTTGGGATCAATTAATTGCATTCGAACTAATTCTCTCCCAATTTTGTTGACACCAATTTCAGTTTATGCTTTTTTTAATGAACAAGGACTTTATATCAAGTCACTTTCTCATGGGGTTTCTGGATGAGTTTGAATAAGCTATAAGTCATATTCTACATCGACCATACCAACAAATTTCCACAAGCTTATCTATAAGTTAGTTGGATGATAGATAACGCCTTCTGAATCATCCCATTTTCTACACGCACCATGGTTCTTGCTAATTCCAAATTACTTCGCAACCGGCTACTCCCTGCTTCCCCACAGTCTCATTCCACTTATGTTTCCAAAGGTAAAAGGAATAATGTTAGATGACAATAATACAAGCCCCTTCTTATCTAAGGCCTCAAGAACAGCACTTATTCTTGCTGAAGCCTCATGACTCGCTTTCATCGTGATTCTTCATAATACTGTTTCTTTGACTCATCCTCAATTATTAGCTTGGACTCTCATTCCAAGTCCGGTCCCGCCTCATCTCTCTATGAAAAATCTACATGTGTTAATCAAATGAATCTTCCATCTTCCAGCTGGGCATCCAACACTCCTTCATATATCAAATACTTCTACATGGCTTCAAGGATTCACTTTATCGAATCATATGGTTCTTCATTAATGTTGTCTCTTTAACATTTCACTTCTCTCCCTACCATATATACTAAACGGTTCTCCGGCGCATGCCTCTCATCTTGGTAATGTCTCTACGCACTTTGTCTCGTTTCCAATGTTTACCAAATTCAACTCACCAGTAATCTTCATTCGTTGTAAACTCACGGAACTTGGTTTTTCTTAACCTTTTCTTCTAATCGGTGTGGTCGTGCAAGACTTCCCGCACGACAGACGTTAGACTGCCTATAAGGTTAAAGGTCGCCTTCTTGAGCTCATCTTCTTCATCTACCGGCCCTCTCGCCTCTACTTCTTTTGCCAACTCAGGATAGATACCTCTTCTCTTACTTTATGCATTCTCACCTTGGTCATGCATCTATCTCTAGGTTAAACAACTAGTTTTGTATTTATAGAGGTTCCAGCTTTAAATAAGAGTTTTGATTGTATGCCTTGTCAATTTGACACAAACAAAACTGCTTACCATTAATAATGTAGCCATTCATGCCTCTCTCCTTGATCTTATTCATTATGATATGGGGCCTCTTCTTGTAACACTTTCAAAATATACCTTAAAAATGATATGTTTAGGTAGAGTCAATAAAAGTAAAGTATATTTATCTATAAAAAATTAGAAAGAACTGAACTCATTACAACAGCTTAAGGGTAATTAATACTTACTTCAATTCATGACTATGTCATAATTTAATGTCATATGCCAAAGTAGGATTTGATAAACTAACAGAGAATAAAATCGAAGCAGGACCAAAGGGTAATAAAAGAAAAGATATTAGAATAAAAATAAGAAAATCGTAGTGACAAGTGGTTAAGAAAAGAGGGAGGTTTCCTCCCTTGAAAGTGAAATAAAAAGGGATATATTCACAAAGATAAGACTTAAAACAACATTCCCATTTTGGTCTCTGGAGGAAAGAGAGAGCAAAAACGGATGAAGAAGAAGAACAAGAGAAAAGAAAAGAAGAAAGAAGGAAAAGGTGAAAACAAGATCATGTATGAACTACTAAATCTTAGTATGGAATTTTGAGTATGGTGTAAGGAAATAGGAATATTTATATGAAAACTATGGGTGTATGGATACATGTCTTGGGAAGTTGTAGGAACTATGAATATTTGTATGGAATATAAAAGTGGAATTTGGGTATGGTTTGTATGGAACTTGTTAAGTTCCTTATGGAAAAGTATCGAAGTTTGTACAATAGTATGGGTTTGTCTAGTTTTGGGGGTGTAGAAAGTATAAATACATGGTTTGGAGACTCCCAAACTCATTTCTGGTTAGGGTTGAGTTGAGAAGAGCTCTAAGGCTCCTATAGGTGTGTTTTGGGAAGGGTCTAGTTGCAAGTTGAACCAAGAAATTTCCCTATTTTTGATCATACTCAGTAGTCGGACTTTAGAATGGGTTTTTGGGTCAGAAATAAAGGGAATTTGGTAGTAAGTCCTTCTGGTAAATTGTAGCCACATCAATGAAATTGATGTTAGGATTTTGAATTTCTCAATTCGGATTCCCTGTAGACCAAGCTATGGTCTTTTTACTCTGAATAGTCTAATGGGCGAGAGGTCAGCCCATAGAGGTCATGCAGTAGAGGTCAGCAGACCTCATGCAGCAGAGGTCAGCAGACCTCATCTTGTAGAGGTCAGCACACCTCATCCTACAGAGGCCGCAGCACCTCATCCCTCAGAGGCCTCGCACACCTCATCCTCGTAGCGGCTACCAGTTAGGTCACCGGGGTTGACTACGTATGACCTCCAACTCTAAGGTCATAACTCCTTCGCCTAACTCCGATTCGGGGTGTCTCGGACTCTATGGAAATTCCATTGAGTCAAGAATCCATTGATATGCCTGAGGAGGATATTAGGTTTCAGACTGCTGGTGTTAGACTGAGCTCACTGAGGTCAGCCGCCGCCCGGGCCTGTGGATTTGACTACGTATGACCTCCAACTTCTAAGATCATAACTCCTTCACTCAACCTGACCGTGTTCTTAGACTCTATGGAAACCGTATTGACAAGAATCCATTTATATTCTGAGGAGGATATTAGGTGTCAGGATCGAGGTGTTAGGACCGAGCTCACCGAGGCCAGTCACTGTCCAGCTTCAGGATTTGACTACGTATGACCTCCAACTTAAGGTCGTGAATTCCTTCGCTTGAACTCCGACCGTGTTCCTAGACTCTTTGAAAGCCCATTGAGTCAAAGAATCCATTGATATTCCTGAGGAGGATATTAGGTGTCAGAACTGAGGTGTTAGACCGAGCTCACTAAGGTCAGGTCAGATCGTCCAGCCTAGATTTGACTCATGTATGACCTCCAACTCTGGAAGTCATAACTCCTTCTCATCTCGAACTCGATCTGTGTTCGACTCTATGGAAAGCCCATGGAGTCAAGAATCCATTGATATGCCTGAGGAGGATATTAGGTGTCAGACTGAGGTGTTAGACCGAGCTCAATGGAGGTCAGGTCACTCGTCCGGGGCCCAGGATTTGACTACGATGACTCCAACTCGAAGGTCATAACTCCTTCGTCCGAACTCCGATCTGAGTGTTCTCGGGACTCTATGGAAAGCCCATTGAGCTGGCGAATACAGCCATACATATTATGATAAAAGTGGAACTCATATTAGGTCCATAAATAAGGAAAACAGTAAGCAGATATGATAATCATAGTATATCATGCATAATATAAGATAGATACAAGTATAAGATAGATAAAAGTACAAGTACGTGTATAAGTACCTCCGTATAGGTATAAGTTCTGTAACTCTTACTAGAGATAGGACTGTTCTGACAAAGTACAAGTAAACGTATAAATATAGGAATGTATTGTATATGTCATAAGATATGAGAAGGGTCAAAGTACATGGAAGATATAGTGCATGGTAAGATATAAGATGTTACTGTGGAATGTGAGTATGTATTAATGAATGATAAGCATATATGAATATAAGAATGAGTATGCATGCATGATAAAAATATAGGAATATAAGTGTATTATAGAGAAATATGAGAACTGTGAATATGAAGCTACAGATATAAGAACGACATGATGAAGTAATGCTAGTATATATTGCATAAGCAATCATGATAACAATAGTTATTCATGCTTATGAGATATGTACAGAAAATGTAATAAAACGGATTGCCTGTGTCTGACCAAGTAGAGGGATAGATTGGCATGCCTATTAGGAAAAATAAGTCTGCAGCATACAAGTTCTGTTATGATATCGAGGCCCCGTTAGGGTCGATGACATAGATCCCGTTTGGATCACGTGGCCCCGAAAGGGTCACCAAGGCCGCTCGGGCTCTTGATAAGATGATCATTGTCTCGTACAATGATAACAGCGCCTCCGGGCCCTAATAAGACCACTGTCTCATACAGTGAGTACAGCGCCTCGGGCCCTTATAAGTTTCCTATATCCACTCCTTTGGTATTTACAGGCATGAAACATAAAATAAATGATTTGAATATGACATGTGGAAAGATATGATATGATATGAGAAGCATAGCACTGCTATGTGATGAGGCTCAGAATATGAGCTTATACAATCCGACATGATATATGAAAATGTATAAGAGTGTAAAATAATCTGAAAAGTTATTATGAAAGAGAAAGTAATATGAAAAGTATAACATGAATACAGTATATGAAATTAGTAATGCTGAAGATAAGCTCCAGAATATGAGATTTATACGATCCGACGGATATATGGAAAAAATATAAGAATGTAAATGATCCGAAAATATGATAATACAAGACGGGAAAGAGTATACATGACAAGATATGATCACAAAGATATAAAAATGTGACATGAAAATAGAACATAACAAATGTGGTATATAGTATAAGAATATGACATGCACATAATAGGATATGTGTAATATGAACCATTAGAAAGATAATAGATCAAATGATAAGTACTAGAATAAGAAATATATATGATAAGAAATATATGATAGACATACCTTAAATGAATAGGAGGGAACATGCTATGAACACACGATAGAAAAATGCATAAGTGCTAAGAACGATAGAGATAAGTAAAAGATGACAAAGCACAGGAATACAAGAAAGTAGATAGGGAGTTATGTCAAAGACAATACGTGACATGCAACAGGGAATGTAAAGATGATAAATAATAAAAGTTATATGAATTCAAAGTAGATATATGAAATGCATATGTATAAGCTTGTGGACGGTCACCTCTTGGTGGTTGTCCATGCTTATGTTCCCATCTGCTGCAGTTTACACGGGTGTTTAATCCGTAAGTACAGGCAGAAGACAAGGATAGAGGATGTGACATCCCACACAAGAGAGCAGCGCCTCGTAGGATAGGTACCGCACCGCCTGCGATCTCTCGATGTTTTGTATTAGGAAAAATGTACATGTATAAGTAAATGGATTCAGATATGTGTATAAATTTTGATGGACACCACTGGGTGGTAGTTCTTTTGTAAATGAAAATGATTTTTGTTATTATTAAATTATTTGTATACCTATTGTGTACAGTTCAGCTTTGAGAAAGAACCGGTCAATGAGTCCCAAAGATAGTCTCGCGCCTCGGATTCTGGCTCGGATCCGCCATTCGGTCGGATCGGAATGGGGTGTGACACTTCTTCCATTACTACTCGTGGTGGGCCATGTTATTTTGTTATTTCATGGATGATTCTCTCCATATACTTGATTTTATCTCTTCAAAATCATTTGAACTTTATCAAGTATATCGTGATTCTTACCAAAATGGGATGAAACATACTTTCTAATCCTATCAATGTTTTCAGATTCGATAATGCCTAAGAATATAAAGCCCATGAATTTACTTATTCAGCATCAATTTGGTATTGTTCCTCATTCCTCTTATAGCCGGCACTTCTCTCGAAAATGGCAGATGAGAGCAAACCGCCATATTCTTGATGTTGTTCGTATAATTCCCATTGTCGCCTCTACTCCTTTTCTCGCTTTAGGGGAAGCTACTCTACTCGCCATTTACACCATCAATCGTGTCCTACTCCATTGTTCGTAATCAAACTCCTAATGATCTCGTTGTTTGGTTCTACCTCCTATGACTTACGAGTCTTTGTAATGTGTCTATTTTGTTCTCTTCAAGATCATGAAAGAAACAAACTTCAGTCTCGCTTCGCTTGTGTTGTTTTCGTATGGAATTAATGTGCTAGGTGTTATGATCTCATTAGGCAAACGTGGTTCGTGTTTCTTATGTGGTCTTTGGGAACACAAAATGTTTTACCAACTACCTCATATGTTCTTGTTTCCTATTTCCTTTTATCGATCCTCTCCCCCCGACCTTTTCCCCGAGGAGTCTCCTACTTCTATATCTCGAGCACCCCTTTGGTATTTGAGTTTCCCTTTCTACTTTTGATGTTCCTTCTCAAGCATCTAATGGAGCCTCCCACATCACCATCGACGCGGCTCCACTAATATCGTCTAGGGGTCGTGACTTTGGTCAACTTTCGACTCTCATGCACTTCGTCGTTCCCATCGAGTAACTACTCTTCCTTTTCACCTTCGTGACTTCTATTGCTTTTCTGCTCTTGCCTCTTTCCAGGAACCTCAGACTTTTCATGAGGCTTCCTCTAACCCTTTATGACAGCAAGCTATGAAAGAAGAGTTAGATGCACTACATAAGACTGGAACATGGGATCTTAAATCGACCTCCTATGGGAAAATCATGATCGACTCAGAAATGGGTTTATAAGATCAAGACTCGGCCTGATGGCATCAAGTGATCGCTAAGGCCTCACTTTGTTGCCGGGCTTCACTGTGGAGTATGGGATTGATTCTGAGGAGACTTTTGCTCCTGTGGCTCGACTTTCTTCTATAAGTATTTGCACAGGGAATAAAATGAGAAAGCGAGAATGTATATCCGCTAGTGATTTGAAAGCATACCTAGAAAGGTTGCTTATCTCTTCCTTGTGTAGGGGCTAAAATAGATTGAAATCTAACTTTGTTAGCTTTAGTCGAGTTGTTTCATGCCAAGTTTCATCCTGGTAGATAGGTTTTGGTACACATACAATATATCTAGTGACACATGAATTTTAGCCATAGAAAAATATGTTTATATGGTCAAAAGAAAAAAATGCAAAGCTTAAAACGAAATAAAAGGCCTATACATTTAAGTCAGAGAAAACCTGTTCCATATCCAATGTGAATTTCAAAATTCCAAGAAATATGCGGTCTCGTGTCAAATTTTAAATTAATTAATTTGGATAGTATATTGGTAACCAATAGTTTTTCTTTAAACCAAAGGCGCAAGAGTTCAATATGTAAAGTGTCAAGAAATGTGTGTTGCTGATCACTAAAATAAGGTTCAGGCTGTGTCACTTTACTCATTATTCAACATGGCTTATATTAAAAAGATATAATGTATTAAGAACATGAATATGCTAACGCTCTACATCCAATTTATCTATCCAATAAAGCAACAAACCATCCTAGCCAACATCACTAACTAGTGAACTTTTTTGTATTATTACTTTATTTAATATACTTTGCGCTTTACGTTGGTTTAAATATATTTTAATTTAATGTTTTTTTCAATACTTATCAAATGTTTCCATATGCCTCTCCACGATTATCAATGCTCCTATACTAGCAGCTTTATTGTGGAACCGTCAAATCATGCATAAATATTATTCCATTATATAAATAAAAATATTTTGAGAGGGATGACAACATTTTATATTATGCGTACCAATTTATTTAGATAATACAAAAGTAACGGTTCACCTGTCAGAATCCATTCATCAAGATGTAGTAATTTGATGACAAAATATTTTTATATAAATAACGATCAACTTTGCTTTAAAAAACCCCTAATCAGTAGTATCTTAGGTGGCGCTTTTATTTAGTTCTTTTCCTCAAGGATAAATCTAGAATTTTATTCTAAATAATACTTTATAGAATTAAGTATTTAGTTTTTTTTTTTTTAAATCTATTTTAATTTTATCTAAATTTATAGAAAATAATTATTTAAAAGTAATGTTTTTATTTAATTAGAATGAAAGGAAATTATGAGAATTAATTCAACTATAAAAATATATCAGCTCTTCATATTTGAAGATTTAGTTTTTAATAGAAAAAAATTTAAAAAAACATTAAGAAAAGCCACAACTGGGCCAACCAAATATTTTATTTTATTCATCCAAAATTTCAAAAATTCAATAAGTCATATAAAATTAAGAAAATAAACATATTGAATTTCAAATCCGAAAAGAAAAAAAAAAAAGTTTAATTTTATCAGTATATCTATCCTTATAATATATGTTCTTATTCCTTACCCAAAGTTATAAATGGAGGTAGATGGGCCAATGACAAACACCGAACTACATGGTCACATGCAAAAGAAACGATAGGGTTTGAATTGACATGCTCTCATAGTTTTTTTCTTTTTTTTTTTTAATGTATGTTTGAGGGCCAAATCCTAGAAAATTTTAAGCAAATACTCATTAGCTTCAACTACATGGCTGAGCTTGTTGTATGTTAGTAAAGCAAATTCATACGTATCGAGATTATGTATAAGAAATAAATGGACTGGGCACATACCCAGACGTATGATATCATTTTACTTTAGCCAAAGCCCTCAGTGGTTATGTTTTGCTTTCTGTGTGCCGCTATACTAAATGGAGAGTATTAGTTCACTTCTTAACTCAAAATCCTCTTTTAGTTCTAAATTTTGTCTTAATTAAGGACTATAGGTTGTGGTCTCTATTTTGGCAATCGATTATGATTCGTAATCTAGCCTCTCGTCTATGGCAGAGGGATCTATGGTTTACAATGGGGTGTTAATTGACACCTCAAAACAACCTTTATAAGCATATTTGGCCTTTTAAAAATGTTATAAAGAATTGGAACCCCAAATCCCAGTACCTGTCAATATGTTGGATCCTACTTTAATATTTTTTCTATAGGATGGATTTTGAATTTCCTTATGACCTTGTAAATGCAGGAAATGTTGGCTATGTTGGCCATGTCATCTGTAAAATTATTTTTTCAGATAGGACGGATCATCCTTGCAATTGTCTACTTTCGAGAAGGAAATGTCGCCATGGTCAAGTTAATTCGAAGTGAAACCTGGCCTACAAACCATTTATGATTCCACATGATAAGCCTTAAGCATTGCTTGAGAGTTAAATCACCATCCCAACCCAGACTCGATGGCTTCCCAAGATCCCTGGGTATGACTATGAAATTGAATACAAGTGCGGACTAAAAAATCGAGTCGATTACCTCTTCTGAGTAGCCGACCCCAATTCACCCAGCTTCTCACCACGTACCAGGCCAAAATTACAAAAGGAGGTACAACATGACCTTTTAAAGTAGCACACAACTCGGCATCAACTCAGGCGATAAGATGCGTTTGGGTTCAAAAACAACATAATCTACTTCGAGCCCCACCTCAACCTTCATCCAAATATATGATTGCAAATTGTCATTCCTCACAAATTCTGGGAATTTGAGGTACAATAATAAAACTCTCTAATGAATCGTTTAGTTTTTAGTGGCTTAACAAGATAACACTACCACAACAATACAACACTAATCTCCATGAAACTAAATTCTAAGATACTACAACACCACCTTCCATTCCAAACTGATATGGACCTAAGTGTTAAGGATTTTATCGAATGACTACACCGATATTAATAGTTGTACTATCATCATGATGATTGTTGATTATTTAATCAAATATGGTCATTTTGTTCCTTTAAAACACCCATATACTACGATATTACACCAAGCAAAGCAAATTAGCCAATATAGTTCCGACTCCATGACATCCCGATATATATCAAGTAAATGATCGAGATAAGGTGTTTATAAGTTCTTTAGCAAGCACTTTTCCATGATTACAAGGAATTAAGCTTGCATGAGTTTAAGCCACTATCCTCAGATCGATTTACCAAAGTGAAGTAGTGAATCGCACTTTGGAATACTTAAGATGTTTTGCATGTGACTAGCCAAGGAAGTGATTCGAATGGTTCCCTTAGGCTGAATTAAGCCTCTAATACATCCATCCACTTCTCCGCCAAATGACCCTATTTGAAGTCGTTTTTACTAGATTCCACTACTACATTTACTAACTTTATACATGTGCAATTTTTGCCTTCCAAGAAGTCAAGGAATACCTCCGTGACTGAGATACCATTTTGTGTGAGCTTCGGCCACAACCTTTGAGTAGCTTGTCAACAAATGAATTGTTAGGATTGTGGAGGACCTATAAAATACTACAACAAGTAATATATGGATGACTTTGCCAATCTAATCTGTGAATGTTAGCAATTGATGGCTAAGCTAATCCGTACCTAATCCACAAGATAAAACAATAAATTGGGTGGCAAGGCCAAACCTTCAAAAATTAATCATCACTGGGTGGCTAAGCCAACCTTCAGAAATGAAAGTGTATTGAATGGCTAAGCCAACTGTGAGAATAAGTGATGGTAAGATAATAATGACACCCGCATAATGGTAGGAACTCCTTAGAATGAGGGAAACCTCCATGGGACAAATTCGAGAAAATAATCCACTATGAGATGTGAAATTGGCACAAGTGATGTTACACACTTAGATATGCCCACAATCCTCTCAAGTTTTAATTCTAAGTACCTTCTTGCGGAGTACTATGTTTCTTACTACTCTCCCCGGTCTGATAACTGACTGTTTTACACCTATCCTTTCAACTCTTTGTGATTGAAAGAATGATAAACTGAAAACCGCTTCTACTTCACTCACCCTCAATACTATTCCTTCAAATGCTTTTTATAGGTGGATGTTTATTGGGAAGGATTTGATTGAAGGGAAACGAAAACAATTTCTATTGGCAAAGAAATGGCTTAGAATATTACTCGATCATATGTGGTGTGGGGTGAAGAAATATCAATTTTTTACCTAAAGTGTGGTTGCTTAATGGGATGGAATTCCCACCACAATGTCAAATATATAAAAACGACTCGAAGTCCACTTGATGTTGGTGACTGGCGTGTATCTTAATTAGTCCCACCTTCTTTGGTCGTTACTAAATTACGGAAAAATTGGTACATGGACATATCGGTTAGCACTTCAAATTCCTCAAATTCATAAATGTATTCCATGTTAGCATGCTGCAAAACATTTGGGTCCTATACACATTCCAGCTTCCTGGTCAACTCCCTGTAAGATTAAGGATTGTGTTATTATTCCCAACCTGAAGCTATATCCCTTGATCGATGAGTTGTTCATAAGTGAAAATATCGTCTATAGTTTGAAATCTTAGTCAAATGGAAGGAGCTCCAAAAAAAGACAACTTGGAAAATGAATGGCGCTTTACAAAGTCCTATCCAATTTTATCCTTGCAGACAAGAACCTTAAAGGGGAGGACTGATACGTGCATGGTCTATGTGGTTGGACTCCGGGCCAAACATGACTTAATCATCTCCATAGTTATGGGCAGTGGACCACCGCAACAAGGGACTTTTGAGATTTTAGAAATCAAGAAGTAATATTAGTCTTTGTGGTTGACATAATTATGCTGACTTTATGTCTACTTTTCTCATTCAAATTTGCTCCAATCTTTTACTCTTTGGCTGCATTAGCTTGATTATCACGTCTGTGCTTAATGCTCATAACTAATGCCCTAAATTACTAAAATATATTACAAATTATCAAGAGTTGAAATCAAAGTCTGAGGGGTTATAGTTTCATCTTTTGAAAATTAAATATTTACTTAGTTTATCAAAATGGTTTATTCTTTTGGAATTATGAGAATCTTTTGCTTTTTTAAATTACTTTATTTTGATTATCATCTTAGTCTCATTGAATAACTTATACCCTATGATATTTAGATAATATTGTCCTGTAACTAATTTCGTAAAATTATAAATCCATTAGTATTGAGAAATTGTTGGCATGACAGAATTTGCCTTTTGCACAAGTGACAAGGATAGTTAATTGATGTACGTCACGTACCACTTTGCCATGACAAAGATCTGCACCCCAATTCTAAAGTGATTAGAAAAGAAAAGGTTGACTTGATGTCAAGCTCTCCAAAATAAACCAAATATAGAGGAGAGGCTTCAAAACCAGAAAGGCAAATTACATAGAAGTTATGCCCCTGATTTGAAATTTAGAAGGTACCAATGAAAGAAAGTATAAGGAAAAAATTAGAAGTAAATAAAAATCATTTGAATTTAATAAATTTAATTCTATATGTTCATTGAAACTCATTTTATTTGTTTTTCTTATTATATAAAGGATTAAGAAATTTAAAATATGTAAATGATGAGAAATTATAATTTTATTATATTTGATTTTCTTTCTATATTTTTCATTGTAAAGTCAAATATGAGAAAATCATTTTCATGGTCTTTATTCTTTTCTATTACTTTCGGTTTCCAAATGAAGCCTATAAGTTCTATTTGCATGGATCACAAATTTTCACATGTGGTCAATGAACAATGAAACAACATTCTCTTTTATCACTTCTCCACCATTCGTGAAATAAATCTCACCATCTTTGTACATGAAATCTCCAAAGGCAGCAAATTTGAGACCCGTGCAAGGAGATGCATAGAAATAGCAAAGAGGGTCCGGGAGCATTTCCTAAGGTTTATATCCTTCCATGATTTCAACTTGCTTGTTAAGCTCTGGTATGCATGTTTCTATGAGATAATCGTGATGTTTCATAGCATTCAACACTCTGATGCAATATGCCCTCTTTCTTGTTCAAAACTATATAAAAATATATAGCAAGACATCATGTTAATTTAAACTTTGCTGTATCTCATTCCAGAAAGAAAAAAATGGTAATGAAATGTAGAAGAAAATTAAATATTAATAACATTCATTTGGAAACGTAAATATTTTAAAATTATTTAGGTTCCATTTGGAAACCGTAAAGAACTAAGGAAAAAAATAGGGAGTTGGAACACCCGAGTTCGTAGGAACAACAATGTGCTTTCGAGAACCCTAAAATTATGTTCTTTGTGTTTTCTAAAATGTTCATAAGAATGGTTTTCAAAATAGGAACCAAACATGCCTTAGTTCCCTTTTTTTATTGTTCTAAAAACAACGAAACACATAAATACTGAATTTATAAACAAGGATAGCTTTCTTAAATGGTCTTTTCTAAAACTATTCTCATGATAAGTTTTCAAAAACAGGAACCAAGTAAACCCTAACAAA
Source organism: Tetrastigma voinierianum (assembly GCA_016808115.1). Classification (NCBI taxonomy): domain Eukaryota; kingdom Viridiplantae; phylum Streptophyta; class Magnoliopsida; order Vitales; family Vitaceae; genus Tetrastigma; species Tetrastigma voinierianum. The sequence goes on along the minus strand of JAEQBH010002758.1, from coordinate 90,863 downwards.
CTTTTTTTTTTTTTTGCTCAATTTTTGTATGCTTGTTGCAGTATGAGCAAAAGAGAGGGCATGTGGCCTCAGCCATTGAATGTACATGAAGCAATATGGGGTCTCAGAGGAAGAAGCATACAGCCGCTTTAAAAGCAAATTGAGAATGCATGGTTGGATTTTAACTAGGAATGCCTGAAACCTATTGCTGTTCCAATACCTATCCTTTCTCATGTTCCAAATCTTATACAGGCTGCAGATGTCTTTTACGAAGAGCAAGATGGGTAATACATGTTGGGGAAGGAATGGAAGAATTATATTGTGATCTTTCTTTATTAATCCTATAACATGATCAAATCAAGGAGTTGATTACCGTTCCCTATTTATCGCCAAGTAATGTTGATCTAGTAAATCATTAAAATAAGGTGAAGTAATAGGTGTGTTCAAAGTTAAACTTGATTTGGAAACTATATGAATTATGTTTAGTTTCTAAAATCAAGTGAAAGAATTATTTTAGTTGTTATATTTAGTTTCTATATTGAGCATTTGAGAATATTTAAAATTTCAAGTTAGTAGAAAGTTTCTTTTAATATGACATTTTATTTTATTTTGATTGAAAGAAGGTAAATAAAAGATTATGTAATAATATTGAATAGAGAAGAGTGATCAGAATATATAATAGTATGAATAAAGTTCCTTTTCTCTCATAATCATATTCCTAGTAATTTTATTTTATTTTATTTATTCATCATTCCAATTCATTTGTTATCCACACTCTCGCACCTCCACACACGCGTTTAATAAAATGGTTATGAACTTTGATAAGGTGAGATAGATACAACTTAAATGTAGCATTGCGTCGTTGGGGTGGTTCACGGTGTTTTGCTCTCCAATATTACCTTAATATTTAAATAAGAATGAGTATTACTACCTTTCAAGAATATCTTTACATCAAGTAAAATATAAATATAATTAATGATTTATTATATATTAGTTAGACCACTATCTCAAAATTTCACTTAACTGCTCCAATAGTCATCAATTAATTATATTTTTATGGACAAGAAGATGTGTAGAACATGGAATATATCAGTCTAATTTGGACGAAACAAAATCACTAAATCCTCTAGCTTTTTTAATTAAAATATCTGTCAATTCTCTCATACTATTTTCTAAGTTTCCATTCCTGCGAATGTTTTTTAAGGGCTAAATTCTACCCGATAGCCTTTGTTTTATAACTCTAGATCACCTCTTCATACTAGTCTTTCTATATTTCGTTTAACTTTGTTGACTTTCAAAATTAAGTTTAGCAAATCGAAACAAAGAAAAGTACACATTTGATGAAAATTAAAGACTAAAGTTATGATAATTTTTGTTTTTGAAAAGGATGTATGTTGATTTCAGATTTTCCTTTGAAATTTAGCCACCTAAACAGTTTTCTAATAAACAATTTCAAATCATTAGAGTACCAAAACTTATCAAACCAATCTTCGAATAAAAAAATTAATAAACCCTAGACTTTTTAAAAATAATTCAAGTTTCATACTCTGATCAGTCAGTTAGTACTTGGGATGATTACAAGTAATACCTATATCATTAAAATTTATTATTACCTTTAACCAAAAAAAAAACATAAAATGCTATAGCACATGAAGGATAGTAATTCTTTATAAACTTATTGCCTGGGAAATAATTCTAGGGTAAAAAAGATAATGAGATCATTATCTTGTATCAAAAGTTAGGAGCTTAAATAAAATAAAGATCAAGTTCAATACGCTCTATATTTACATGGAAGACAATTGGTAGCCGGAGGGTTATGGACAGGGTTTTGAGGGAAAATTTTGAAATGTTTTTACAGTAAAGTTTTAGAAATTTGACCATTATTGTCTCCACTGAAAATCCTAAAAATTGCAAACTAAAGGTTATGAATTAGAGACATATTCCTTTCTTTAGAGGGTGCCCCACTTAAAATGCTGGCTCCGCTAGACCCTTATTGTCTCACTAGTGTAGAGGGAGTTGTAGTTCGAAAACTACAGTGTTCTTTCAAGAGCTGAATGCTAGACTATGATAAGGGTATGTTGGGTTCTTGTTTTAAATTTGTTCTTGATAATAGTTTTGAAAAACACAGAGAAAACCATTTTGGTGTTTTCTAAAACTATTTTGTTCTCCGAATTCAGTATTGTGTTATCTATAAGTTTTAAAAAAAATAAAAATCCAAGCCGTATTCTTCAGAGTTTTCTTTTATTCTTCTTGTTTTTAGAATATAAACAATCTTTCAAAAACTACAATGTTTCTGGCACAACATTCTATTTGGAGGATAATAAGGTAATAACACTCTATAAACTTATTAAGTGATTTTTATAAGGTTGATCTATACTTTATGATTTGAGTAGGGAATAACAGCCTAATCCTGGAAATTCAACCTAAGATTTGGGTTAAAGTTTTCAAAGTTGAAACAGTAAAATTCTATTTAAAAATATGCAACTTGAAATATTAGAGTAAGTGTAGACAAGGTATGTTACTTTTGGGAAAGGTAGAGGGAAACAAAGACACTTTGAATGTTGAATTGACAAGGTGTCGTTGAAATAATGTGAGTTAATTGAATTCTTTAGGCATAACGTATGAAAGTATTTAATGGCCTGAAAAGGAAAGAGCTTTCTTGACTCTCTTAGATAAATTAAACAAGTCCAAACCATTAGGGGCGGCCTGCATAACCAGCTTGTCAGTTTTTTATGCTTGGAATTTACTAGAATTAGAAATTGGATTTTGACAAGGGACCATGAAAATTAAGGGATTAGCTAATTAATTTGTATTTTATTTATTTAATAAAGATATGGAGCACATCAATATTGGAATATATAATTGGTATTCCTATGACTAAGGGTACTTTTGTAACCTTGGAAAGTATTGTCAAATATACCTTTTCTCTCTTATTCATTCCATAAAATAGAGTACAATATATAGAGATAAAAGAAATATTATTTTAGGAAGTTACCTAAGTCAAAACAATATTTACACTATAATCAGCGATGTACCTTGAGTGAAGGGATTTCTAAATATACGATTTCCCTAATTGGCTAATTGCAGAATCACGCCTTAACACCCGTTGCGTGATATTCATAACACCTAACTTTGGCCCAAAGGAGTCATTGGAAGTTTCTACTGAAATCGCCTCGTAAGTATATCACCTAACCGATCTTTAGATTTAATAAAGGGAATTGAATAATCTTCTTCCGTGTTCCGCTTGATGAAATGTCGGTCTACCTACATGTTTGGTGCGGCCATGTTGAATCGGGCTGTGATATGTCAATGGCAGCTTTGCTTATCATGGTATCAAAATTCATTGTAGAACGAGGGAGAAAATCTAATTTGTTAGCAAATTCAAGCCAAAGAAGCTCACATAACTCTTCGCCATGCCTCAAACCTCTCACCTTCAAACACAGACAATGGCACTACCTTTCTAGCTTTTAATTCCATGTAACTAAGTTTCCCTCCCACAAATGTAAAGTGTTCTCGAGGTAGACTTTCATCCAAGATGTTCCCGGCCCACCAGATCTCAGGTAAATTTTCCAATATTCAGACATGCTCTTAGAGAATAGTAGTCCTTTCCCTGGGGATGACTTTAGATAGCTGAGAATTCGAATTACGGCACCCATTTATTCGTGGTCTTCACTCCTGATTATGCATAACTTGGCTTATCACACTTGCGGCGTAAGCAATGTCCGGACGAAAAGGAGATAAGTAAATGAGGTTCCCCACTAGGCCTTTGATACTCTCACCTTATCGGGCCGCACCCGTCCGAATATTCCCAAGCCTATGGTTCCGCACAATTAGCGTATCCACAGTGTTTACACTCTTAGTAATCCCACTCCACTAATAAGTCCAAGAGATATATTTCCCTTGAGAGGAGGGCCCGCACTCGCCACCTCTATTCCTAGAAAAAAATACTTGAGCCTTCTCCTAAATGCTTCATTTCAAATTCAAAGCAGATAATTTGTTCTTGTAACCTCGAGATCTCCTTTCAAAGATCATCTCCGTGAATTATCATATCATCCACATAGACTATTAATGCCACACCTTGCTTTGTCGATGTTTCAAGAAAAGAGCAGAGATGTCCCAGTTATTCTTTTTGGCGATAGCCACTTTCTCATAGTTGAACTAAATTGTCCAAACCATGCTCGTGGTGACTGTTTTAGTCCATACAACGCCCTCTCCAATCATAAACACCTTGTCCCAATCGGTCCGATATCCCGCTTAATCCCTCCATGCATACCTCCCTCGCTAAGGTCGACGTGGAATAAAGCATTCTTTAATTCCCAAGTCGATGTAGTGGCTACCAAATTTGTCAAGAGATAGTAAGACCTCAATGATTCGGGCTTTTAGCTTACCGTGAGAAGGTTTCTGAGTAGTCTATGCCATGCGTTTGGGTAAATCCCTTCGCCACAAGCCTCGCCTTGTATCGTCAATTGATCCATCACCCTTTATTTTATAGAGAAATACCATCTGCATCCCACTATTATTTTTTTTCCTTCTAGTAGTGGGACCAAACCTCCGGTGCATTGTTTTTCTCTTTTTTTAAGGCTTCTAGTTCTTTTCAGATTGCTTGCTCCTACTTTTGGATCATAACGCTTCCTCAACAAAGATTTGGGAATATGTGGTGGAGAATAAAGGCTTGAGTGAAAGTCCTGGAGCGCCTGGACAGACTCAGCAGATACACATAATCTCCAATTGGTACTTGATTCTTCTTCTTCATCCTGGCTGTATCTCGCTGGTGGTTTCCCACGATTGTGTCTAAAAGGCAACATGATAACCAAAGAGGAAGAATCCAAGATATTAGCATGTACAGTGCAAAGAGAGTACTACCTCCGTGGAGCTACTGGAGGGTGGGCCTCGTGCACGGAGGAGTGAGGGGACTGAGGATACTATGTATTTTCCAGCTCTTCAGCCTATGGTTCTTACTTTCTCAATCTGAGCAGGTTCACTCTCTGGTGGTGCCTCATGATGCTCAACCTCTCTATTTCCAGTTCCATTGGCCATCAACCAATTTGACACTTCTACTTGAGTCTCCCCCTGAAGAGGAGAATTGGGTACAGGTGAAGGGTAAAAATTCTCGGACTCAAGAAATGTAACATCAATGGTGATATAGGTTCGGTGGGTATTGGAGTCATAACACCTAAATCCTTTCTTGTGTAATCCATAGCCTAAAAACAAGAACCGAACAGCACATGGATCTAGTTTGGTACGTTGATACTTGTGGAGATGGACAAAAGCAACACACCCAAAAATTCTGGGAGGAAGGATCAATAGTGAAGGAAGGGATATATGGGTAGAGAGGATTTGTAAGGGGGTTTTAAAGTGCAAAATTTTAGCTGGCATACTCATTGATTAGTACACGGCAAAGAGCCACATCATCCCCCTGAATGGCAACCCTAAGACATGTGCACCGGAGGAGAAGAGCACGGATGTTTCCTGCATTAGCGTCGATTTTTTCCTCTCCGCGACACTATTTTGTTGTGGTGTTTGAGGAGCACATGAGGTCTCATGGAGGAGGCCATGTTGTTGGAAATAGGCCTGAATCTCTACAGAATTCTACCATTATCGTATCAAAGAACTCTTTATCTTGGTGCAAGAGAATTGAGTCTCGAACCATGGCATGAAATGCTTGAAAATGGTGAAAATCATCTTTGGTTTTAATGAGAGCCTATGTCATTCGAGTACAATCGCCGACAAAAAATTGGCAAACCAACGGTGACCAGAGGGGGTAGTTATCGGGACTGGTCCACTTACACATCGGAGTGTATCAATGCAAAAGGAATATTAGTCTTATCTCAAGCTTAACCTGATAAGAGGACCCGCTATTTTTAGCCTTGAATCATGTATCATACGAAAGTCCCCATTCTGGAGACGGGAAAATAAAGATGGAAATAGATGTCGGAGATAGCCAAATGATGGGTGCCCCAAGCGCCTATGCCATAGCCAAATCTTTCTTTCGTGGCTACTGGTCTGATGGTGCGTGTGATGTGCTTTGCCTGGGCTGAAATCATCTAAGTAGTACAGTCCCCCCTCTTAGTACCACGCCCAATAATCTCCTTGCTGAGAATATCCTGAAGAAGACAAAAAGTATAGTAGATCAGTACAACACAATTAAGCTCTTTAGTGACTTGACACACAGACATCAACTTGTTGGAGAGAGATGGAACAAGAAGTGTGTGAGCTAAAGAAAGAGAGGGAGACAATGGCACGGTTCCAACCCCTATGACTGGGTAGGTTGCCCCATTGGCATTGGCAATGCAAGTCCTCCGTGGAGGAGTCGTGTTGGAGAAGTCATTTGGGTCAAATGTCATATGGTCCGTTGCTCCGGAGTCGATAATCCAGGCACCATCATTCTGAGTAGTGGAGCTGCAAAACTTTGACTACACCAATTTGATCCGGGCTGAGACGGCTGTCCCGCCAATCGAAGGCGGGATAGTTGAGATTCACGGCGGCCAACGCTACTAGACTGACGCCTTTAGCCGCGTATATCCTTCGCTTCTTTTGGGCTTGTAATTCATGCCACTCAAATCAGCTGTGTACTTGAAACAAGTCTCCGCATGTTTTGTACTCCCACAATGAATGCACTTATTCCCATCAAAATGACCTCCGGATCGTGAGGAAGACCTGCATTTTGCAGTTTGTGGATCGCCGTATCTCACTTTGTGGCCATAATAAAGACCACTAGTTACTACTTCGCTCCGCATATCATCACAGACAGAGCCGGAGATCTTCCTTCAAACGTGGAGCATATGCTCGCTTCAATCAAGGGAAAGGTTTCAGACGAAGAACATCACTCCGAACAAGATCCAATTGATCATCTAGTCCGTCGAGAAAAATATATACTCGCTCCTCTTGTAACATGGAGTTGTAGCTTTGTATGTCAATTTCACATTTCATTGGATTCGGTCGACGAAAATCGATCTCCCGCCACAAACCCTGTAGATCGTTATAATATTTTTCTATAGATCCGCCTGCTTGTTTCATCTGAGACACACGCCGAGCTCGTATACCCGCGAGGTACTCATTCCATCAAAGTATGTTGTGTGGCACTGTAATCCACCGTTTAGCCGTTGCATGAATAAAGTCTACAACCAAGGAATGGTCCATGGAGTTGATCAGCCGCCTTTCAATTATAGCATTCTCGGCGCCATCTCGCGAAGAAGGGGTCGGTTTCTAGCGGTTGGGGGTAGTCTCCATTAATGTATCCCAGTTTGTCTTTTCCTGAGATAAACATCTCAACAACCTGGGACCATAATCCATAGTTGGAGCCATCCAACTTGATGCTGATTGGAACCATCGGGGAATCAGTGATGGGAGAAGGAGAGGCCTGGACCTTTGACAAGACCTCCGTCATTTTTTATGTTAAATTATCAAGAATGTTTTCTGTGGAGTCGGCCATGGAGACCAAGCAAAAAATTGACTTCTGCCTGATTAGTAAACAGGGAGCCCAAGATCTTGCTTTGATACCATGTCAAACATACCTTTTTTCTCTCTTATTCATTCCATAAAATAGAGTACAATATATAGAGATAAAAGAAAAATTATTTTAGGAAGTTACTTTAAGTCAAAACAATATTTACGGATATAATCATGGTGTACCCTTGAGTGAAGGGATTTCCTAAATATACGATTTCCCTAATTGGCTAATTGTAGAAATCACGCCAACAAGTATTAGGGAAAAAAATACTAAAAATTATTTTTCATATTTGATTTTACCGTGAAAATATATAAAATAAAATCAAAATGTGAGAGCTGGATTTATTACCGCCTTTTTTTGTTCTGAAACATAGAGAACACAAAAGCACTAAATTCAGTGAGCAATAAGAGTTTTCAGATAACGCCAAAAGGGTATTTTGTATGTTTTCAAATATTATTTTGAAGAACATATTACAAAAACCGGAACCAAACAGGCCCTTGGTGTTTTCTGAAAACTGTTTTCATAACAAACAAACTGGGAATCAAGGGCATGTTTAGTTCCTATTTTTGAAAATATAGAGAATACCATTTTGGCGTTTTGTGGAAATTATTCTTGTTATCTAAATTTAATGTTTTTGTGTGGGAACCAAACATGATTTCTTCCTGCTTTCTACTGTTTTGTTTTTTAGAACAAAATTTTTTTTCAAAAACATGAACTAAATTAATACACCTCAAAAGTGTTCTATGAGGTTTCCAAACGTAAAACGCTTTTGAAATCGTATACAAAAAAAAAAAAAAAAAAAAAAAAATGTTCCTAACACAACGGTTTTTCCTTTCTTTTTTTTTGTTTTTCTGCTCAACTTTTGTATGCTTCTTGCGCTTGAGTAAAATAGAGGGTATGTGGCCTCACTCGTTGAATGTTACATGAATCAATATGAAAGCCCCGAGAACAAACAATCAAAACATTGCGTAGAGTTTCAAAAGTACCCGAGAATGGTTGGTTGATATTAACCAGAATGGCTCAAATCACGCAGTCGTTCCAATGCCCTGCTGAAACATTTAAAGCTCCACTCTTACACGAGCTGCGATGTATTTTACAAAGAGTGAGAGCATTAATTACAATAATAGTGTTGGGAAAGCAATGAAGAATTATATCACGCCTTTGTTCATTAATCCTATAACATGGCATCAAATATATAGAACCCGCCATTTTATCGCTAGTCGCCACATTATAATGAAGAAGTGATATCGATCTAATAAATCATGCATGCACATTTGTGATAAAGTGGGAGAGAGGACACATTATATGTTAGTATTTCAGTGGTTCATGGTGTTTTTACTTTCCATTAATATTGCCCGAATATTTAAATGAGAACGCTGCTCTGAATTTGAGCCATGCACGCCTCAACCTTCCACTAACCACAAGTAAACTAAACTAAACTAATTAAACTTGTCCAATAAATCCATATCAAGATGGCTGTCTATCAGATAATACATGGGAAACCCTTAGTCATGAGAGTAATATTCATATCTTCGATATTAATGTGCCTAAAGACGGATCTGTGGATCATACCTGCTGGGTATCAACATTCTAATAGACTAATAATATACAAGAAAAAAATTGCATAATCATAGTTAATGTTATTTATTATTCCATGTGTCATAAAATTCAAAATCCATCTTATAGAAAATATTATACAGATCCCAATATATTGATACTATTGGATTTTGGGGTTGCAATTAATTTTTTAAAGGGCCAAAAAATACTTATGGATCCAACATACTGACAGCTATCGACTAGTTGCAGCTAATATTTCTTTAGTGGCCAAATTTTTTTAGTGTCAGCACACCCTGCATTGTAAAATATTATAGATCCGCCTCGTCATAGACATGCCAGTTCTCGAATCATAATAAGTTCCAAAATATAGACTACAACCTAAGGTCTTAATTAAGATTAAAATTTAGAAATAAGAGATTGGTGAGTTAATAAGTGTGGACAATATCTCCATGACATGACGCTTCGAGGGAAAAACAAAAACATGAGGACTTTGACCTAAAAAGTAGATAGCTATCATACCAATACGGAGATGTGATCCATTAATCTCTTTATACATAACCTCAATGTGCATGAAACTTGCTTTATTACATATTAACAAGCTCAAATTATGGTCGTTTACAGTGTTCGCTTAAAATTTTCTGTGGATTTTGCTCCTCCAACAAACATTAAACAACAAAAAAAAACTATTGAAACCCATCAATCTGCCTTTTGCTTGTTTTGCAAGTGACCATGAAGTTCATGTTTGCCATCTACCGATCTTACCAAGGTTTATAACTTTGGGGTAAGGAATAAGAACACATGTTATCAAGGATGGATAATGAGTAAATTCAGCTGCTTTGTTTTTTTTTTCGTTTGCTAAACGCAATTTGCTTTTAGATTTTATAATCAATATATGTTTCTTTAATTTTGTCAAGACTTATACTTTTGAATTTTTAAAATTTAATGAATAAAAAAAACCAAAATATTTGGCTATTGATCTTTTTCTTACGTTTTTCAGTTGGGAAAATTGAATATCAAATATGAGAAAATCATATATTTTATCCTAATAAACTATCATGATTCCTTTTATTAATTAAATAAAAGCTATGTATTTTTTAAATTTAGATAAAATTAAAAAATGAATTTTTTTAGAAGAAACAAACAACTAAATACTTTAATTTTATTAGACAAAATCTATTTATCCTTTAAGGAAAACAAAATGCCACCTAAGATGCACAAATTTTTTAGTGGTTTTCTAAAGCAAGTTGAGCGTTATTTATATAAAGATTTGCCATCGAAAGTGCTACGTGATCGATGCATGGTTGCAAGGTGAACTATTACTTTTGTATTTCATCTCGTATAACTTAGTCCGCATAATATAAAATATTTGTCATCTATATAATGTAATACAGAGTATAATAATAATATTTGTCCTGCATGCTTTGATACCACAATAAACTAGCTAGTGCTGGGAGCATTGATAATCGTGAGAGGCATATGGATCTGCTGGAAAGTATTGAAAAACATTAAATTTAAAGATATTCTAGAAACCAAACACAAACTTTAAAGTATATTAAATAAATACATAAAGTTCAATTCTATGATATGCTAGCTAGATGGTTTGTTGCTTGTTGAATAGATAAGTTGGATGTCGATCAGCACATTCTTATTCTTAATACATTTAATTTTATTAGTGTAACATGTTTAATTATAAAATTAACTATATGCATCGGGTAGCTCGACATGGTGAAATATGTTTTATTAGTCGCCCATGTGGCGACCATAACTCTAGGATCTTAATATCGCTTTGAACTCTTGCCCTTTGGTTTAAGGAAAACTATTACAACAATATACTATCCAAATTAATTTAATTTTATTAGCCGCACTTTTCTTGGATTTTTTAAATTTTATATATCGATATGGAACAAAGTTTTCACTACTTTTATATGTATAGGTCTTTTTTTTCTTTTGGAGAATATAGATATATTTTTGGGTGATTTGTTTAACAATCTTTTGAAACTCAAAATTTGAAATATGATCCTTCACAATCTTGGCCCTACTTTGATAAAAGTATCATTTTTAGTTTTCTTATAAAAATAACAACATCAAGAGATAATGTAAATAGACATGAAATAGAAAATGATACTTCTTTCTATGATATTTAGATGATATTGAATAATTTAGGATGAACTATGATATTTAGATAAATATTGTTCAGGTAACTAATTCAGCATAAAAATTATAAATCCATTAGTAACAACAAATTCCTAAAGTATGTCAAAATTTGGCCTTTTTTGCTTGCCTTAAAGCGATAGTTACTGACGTATGTTCATGTTTTGACAAAGATCTGCACCAAATTCCTAAAGTGATTAGAAAGTTAAAAATGTTGACTTGATAAGTCAAGCTCTCCAAAATAAAACCAAAGATAGAGAGGCCTAAACTGTAGTGACAAATTACATAGAAGTGTGTCTCGGTTTGGAACTTAGAAAGTAATAATGAAAGAAAATATAAAGAAAAAAAGTGAGGAAAAATTTGAGGGCAAATAAAATAGATTTAAATCTTACTAAATTTAATTCCATTCTGTTCATTCAAACTCATTTTATTTATTTATTTTTATTATATTTGATTTTCTTTCATAACTTTATGATGTAAATATAACATGAGAAAATTATTTTCCATAGTATTTTATTTTTCTTTCCCTGTTACTTTTCGGTTTCCAAATGAAGCCTATTAGTTCTATGCGCATGGATGAGCAAATGGCACAGGTCAATGAACAATGAAACAATACTCTTTTTATCACTTCTCCACCATTCGTAAATAAATCATCACCATCTTGTATGAAATCACCGGGGCCTCGGGTCTTAAAATTTGAGAACCCGTAAAGAGGATGTATAGGGAATAGTAAAGAGTTCTGGTATTTTCTGGCAGCAGGGCTCTTCATATTTTTTAATGTTTTCCTTCTTCTTCTCTTCTTCTCTTTCTTCTCTCTTCTCTCTTCTCTCTTCTTTCTTCTCTCTTCCTCTTCTCTTCCTTCTTTCCCCTCTCTCTCTCTCCTCTCTCTCAGCAGCTGGTAAGGTGGCTTGCTGAACATTCAATACAGGATAATGTGAGATGTCCTATAAATAAAATGGAACTTACTACTATTTATCTCATATCAGATGATTTATAACTAGTTTATCGCTCCAAGAAACTACAATATGTCTACCTGTGGTCAAGATGTTCTCTAGCCCGCACTACACCGTAATTCGCCTGTACTAAATTTTCACCCTAGTACTGGGGTGACTAGAATTTATGACCTACACTCAAGACAAGGTAATTCAATTGAAACATGTAGATTACATGCGGATCAAGGAAGAGCAAAGGACGATCCAAAAGGAAGTGAGAAGGAAGTTAACGGGCACGCGCCAGCCTTTCCTCAACTGGCCAACTCAGTTGATGCAAAGGTAACTGGCTTGGAGTGTGGCATACCACTTTAGAAGAGGAGATAGAAGAAGCATCAAAACATATTTATGCTAGTTTTCATGACGCCAATGATATGCATGGTGATGATCTCTAAGGATTTTGCTCTTTTGATTTGACTTCTGGTGGCAACATGGTACAATATTTCATATGGTGATACTATGATTGATTATCAAATTAGGAAACATCTACCTTTTAGATTTCAAATCAAGAAATATTTGATTAAAAGACTTTAAATAATCCTAAATTTGTAAATCTAGAGCAGCGTTTGATTACCGTATGTTTGGTCTCGTTTTTTAAAATTGTTAATGAGAAATTTTTTTTGAAAAACAAAAGAGAACATCTATTTTGGTTTTTATTTACTATCTGAATTTAGTGTTTTCTGTTTTTCTCCATGTTTTTTCATAATAAAAAATAAAATAAAAAACGAAACGTGTTATATAATGTTTTTTAGAACAAAAAACAGTTTTCAAAAATTAATTGTGACCAAACAGGCTCTAACATTCCTCTTCTTTTTTTTTTTTGAAAAATAACCCATTTTGGACAAACATATATGTTATTATTACATGCCTTTGCATATATCATGTAAAAGAAAGGACTAATTTTACAAGAAAATAATGAAAATATTTTTATCAAAATAAGGTTAAAATTTGATTTTGGGTTAGATTTCTGAAATTTAGTTTTCAGAATGTCTTTTAATCATCCCAATCTAATGTTCAAGTGGTGTAATCTATGCAGAGATATTCGACAAGTTTAAAGATGAAAAAGGTGGCTTCAAGGGAAGCTTTGATCATGAAGATGTGAGAGGCATGCTAGGCTTGTATGATGCTGCACATCTTAGGGTTCATGAAGAGGACATAATTAAAGAAGCACTTGCTTTCACCACCACCCATTTAGCATCCAAGGTAGAACATCTAGAATATCCCCTTGCAAACAAGCTGGTCATGCCCTGGAAGCGGCCTATTAGGAAAGGCCTGAGAGTACAGAGGCAGATGATATATATCAAGAAGGAGCTTCCCATGATGAAACTTTACTAAAGCTGGCAAAATTAGATTCTCACTCCAAGGTAACTACCATGTATGAGTGAGTGGCAATCTTTCAAGGTTGGTTTTTGAATCACTTACATGCACTTTGGTCATGCATTGTTATCTTATATTTCCCGTAGCCGATCATATTGATGTCTTTAATTAGGTGGGTGGAAAGACTAGACTTCACTACAAATACCTTTGCACGAGATAGATTGTAGAATGCTACTTCCGGATACTTGGAGTGTATTTCTGAGCCTAAATATTTAAGTGGCTAGACTTAATTTTAACCAAAATAATTTCCAGTTGACTTTTGTTATAGATGATATTTATGATGCATATGGCACAATTTTGAAAATTCAAAGCACTTTACATAGTCATTGAGAGATTTGAAAACTAGGGAAATTTTTAATAGCGTCATTTGTATTTTATGTATTTATATATACTTTATTCCAAACAATGTCTTTTATTTTTAGGTGGGATATTAGCAACATAGATATCCTTCCATAATACATGAAACTCTTTCAATGTGGGCGCTCTTGGATGTATACAACGAAATTGAGGAAGAGATGGAGAAACAAGGATACCAATATCGGCTTCATTATGGGATATAAGCGGTAGCACATCTCTACCTTTGCATTTTATTAGGTTATGTTTGGTTCCCATAAAATTTGAGGGAAAAAAATAAGGAAGAAAATAAAAATGGAGTTCAATCGAACATATTATTTTTATTTGCTACTTTAATCCTAGTTTCAGTTATTAGACTATAAATATGAAAAATGAAATAATTTAAGAATATAAGTCTCCATTTAATTTATTTATGTTTAATTTTATTTGAAAATTTTCATTAGACAATTAACCTAATACAAGAAGATCATTTTCCTTGGTATTTTTTTCTGCTTAGTACTTTGGGGAACCAAACACAATCTTAGTGTCAACATACATAATTATAACTTGGATGACTAGTGTTCAAATGAAGAATCAAGTCCGAGCTCATTTTTGAGGAAAATGGTTCCACGAATGACTGATACCAACAATGGAAGATTATATGCGCATCGCACTACCAAGTTCTGTGTTACCCTTGTCGACAACATCGAGTTTCATGGGAATGGAAGAAATTGTAGCAAAGAGGCCTTTGATCGGCATTAGTGATTCTAAGATTATTACAACTTCATTTGTAATTGTATAAGTTCATGGATGACATGACTTCACATAAGGGCAGGATTTTCCTAAAAGAACCAAAATGAAAACAATTGTCAAGAAAAATGATTTAGGGCTTGATTGTTTTCAAAAGTTGTAAACCATTTTTTGTTCTCAAAAACTAGGAAAACACAAAGAACACATTTTGTTCCCAGTTTTTTTGTTATGAAAAACTATTCTCAAGAACAGTTTTCAAAAAGATAACAGTTTCTTAAAAGGGACAAATCCAAACAAAATTGTAAAATTAACCTCTTTGATTCAAATCCAAAACATATGCAAAAAGACACATCTTCCTCGACAAAAATACCCTTGAAGAATTAGTTATAACTTGGGGATAGGACAAAATGCCCTTGTGGATTCAGATATCATTTGGAGAATTTGTTTTTACACTTATAGGGGCATTTTTGTGCAAAACAAGACATTTTCAAGGTTACTTTGGTAAATAACTTTTGAATCTATCCCTTTTAAACCAATTCCTTTTTCAAAAATAGGAACAATACAAATTTTTTTTCTTCTTGTGACTGTTTTATATAAAATACAAAAAGAAAGTAATATAAAAAAGAAGCTAAAAAAGGGTATGTTTGGTTTCTATTTTTGAAAACTTTTGTCGATAATTGTTTTTGAAAACATAGAACACCATTTTGGTGCTCTCAAAATCGCTTCTTGCTCTTAGTTATAGGTTATTAACTTTTGTATTAATGTGCGCTTGAGCAAAATGAGGACATGCATCTTAGGCATTGAATGTTACATGAAGAAATATGGTGTCTCTGTGGAACAAGTATACAATGAGTTGCCCAACCAAATTATGAAAGCATGGATAGACATTAATCAGGAATGCCTCAAACCTACTGTTGTCCCAATGCCTCTGCTTAATCGTGTTCTCAATCTCTCACGAGTCATGGACATCATTTACAAGGAGGGGGACGGCTACACACATGTTGGGAAAGTGATGAAGAATAATATTGATCTCTACCATCTACTCCATATAGTATACTCAAAATGGAGTTATATGTAGTTTAATCATTGTGAGGGTCGTGAGAGAGAAACATGTGCAAGGTCGCTTAGTTTTACAAACTCTACCATCAGCTTTTATATCTGTTGTGTGCTTATATTTTATTCTTATTGTAGTCATTCAACATATGTACTGCCACGTTTCAATAACACGAGTATTATTTGAATTCTCACCTTTTTTTTTAAAAAATAAACCCATAGTAGTCAATAGTACTTTAGAAAAATAATCAAAGATTGGTTCCTTTCATACATATTCATACCTTCAAAATTCTTCTCGAAATGGTTCTTAGACAATTATATATATTGGGAAATTTTGAGGGGATGAAAGAGGTTAGGGTTTGGGATCAAATTGTACAGGAGAGAGGGGTATCGGGGGGAGGTTAGAGATAAGGGATTTTTATAAAAATGATTTTTGAGTTTAATGAAGCACGTGCAAAGCTTTCACATCAGCTTAAAATGCATGTGAGGGGTGCCACATTAGCAACGTTTAGCGTCCCGCCGTCTATCTGAATTTCAAGTAATAGCGGGGATATAAGTGTGTCACATAAGAAACGGTGGGGGCATGGTTGACCGGTATTAAAGGCCATAATGGACACACAAACTCCAAACATCAAGGGCATTTATGTACATTTTCCCTAATTTTTGGGGTTTAAGGTTCCATCCTTATAAATAGATTATTCATATTTGATATAGAGAACACTTGAATCAAAGCTTTCATTTGCTATTCTTCTTATCCAAAGCTCTCAAACAAGAAATCTCAGTTTATTGTTTTCATTTGCATATCTAGAAGTGCACCATTGTAATCATACTATCTTTCCTTTGTATCTGAGCAAGTTAGTGTGAGTGATTGTGTTGAATACACAAGGAAGAATTTTGATTGTGAAAAGAGACTTCAAGTTGTATTTACTTGAACTAGTATTTGTAAGTGCTCATTGGAACCATAATCCAAGTGTACAAGAAAGGAAGTTCGGTTTGGAGCTCAAGTGTAGTGGAACCCTCACCTGATTGAAGGTAAAGGAGAAGTGGATGTAGGGCAAGGGTGTGCCGAACTACTATAAACGAGTTTCATTTCTTCTTATGTCTTTATACTTGCTATTTATTATTTGTCTCTTCATTTTGATTGAAATTTCATTTGATTGCAAAATTTCCAACGAGAAAAACTAGTTCGCCTTCCTTTGTTTTATTTGCTAAGTCGTATTTACTTTCACAATTTTTACACATTTGAAATTTCTCCCAGCCAATCATAAATTTCATTTTCTATTCTTAGAAAATTAATGAATTGTTCAATTTATATGCACAATTATTTGATTGCAGTTAAGATTTTTACTTGATAGATAGATTTAGGTAAATTGGGGAATTCCTCCAAAAGACTCATTTGTCCATATGTGCAATTAATTAATGATAGGCAATAATGCATGGAACAAACATTGGTAAGTATCTTAGGATTCCAAAAAAGTTTGCTTATAAAGTTGATATACGAGCAAAACAGTTACATACGGGTATTTGTGCACTTTTATCCCTTACGATAGCATGTGGGTAGTTTCCTAAAGTGGTGAAACTTCTCAATTGTTTATGTAAAGAGAGTTCTAGTTCTCAATAGCAGTTTTATTATTCCCATAAAATAATAAGGAAAGAAGAAATGAGGAAATAGATTTACTTATGTTTGCTAGTATAAATTCTAAAAAAAATTAAATATGAATAAAATTAGTTAGAAACTTACACATTTTAAATTATTTAATCTCTATTTAATGAGTTAAACGAATAAAAATAAGTTTGAAGTAACATATAAAATAATATCGGATTTAACTTTATCCTCTTTTCTTTATTATTGTTATCCGAGCAAGCATTTTGGTTTGTATTCTTCAGAATATAGAATATAGGGGGGCTCAAACTACTCATTCTGCAAAGGGTGTTTGAAGAAAAGTCCAAGCCTTTCCACTCATCTGAGAAAATACATGAATTCACATAAAGGACCTATATATATAGTAAAACTGTTTCTTTAAACTGAATTTCTTGTTTTTCTAAATCATGATAATTTTTATGTTATCAATTTTTTTCTCTATCTTAATTCTAGAATTATATTTAAAATAAAAGTTAAATTCATAACTAAAGTCAAGAGGGATCAATTTGAATTAAAAGACTATCTAATACATAATTTACTCCTATCTTAGGTAAGAAGAATAAGCTATTTTATTTTGGCTGTATACCAATTTTTAGCTATAATGGAATGATTGGTTCAACTTCAGTAATTCAACCTCAATCCAATTTCTTACATCAACTACATCAAAAACCTCAAATCCTACGCGCTATGACAGAGATTTAGTTTTGAAAGGTATCTGGGGCCTCCAATTTTCTTAAATATTAAAAAAATTAAATTACAAATAAGTGCCCATTAAAGTAAAATAAGTTTAATCTTCTAAAATGTTTCCTAAATGAATGTACAAATATTAATATGCCTTAATTTAGTGCCATAAAACAACATATTTAGTTACTTCTTATAATTCTCAAATAATAAATTTTAAGTTCATGATTTGCAATTATTTAATTTAAGATCTTTTGGTAAGAATTAAGTACTAATTAAAATTTTCCAACCATCCTCTTAGTTTTTTATTTTTTTATTTTATTTGATTTGTTTATATTCATTTGAATGATAGAGACAGGAACTAGCAATATAATAATACGAAATTAACTAGTTAGGGTTGAAAATTGGATTTTAATAAATTAAATTATTATTTGATTCATTTATAGAGGTAGGGAGATGTAAATCATTTATGGTTGAGGAATCAAATTTATTATGCTAACTTGGGGAATTATATTCATGATGGGAAGTCATTGCCTTGTTATGCTACATCCGTGAGGAATTGGTGCTTGGACATGTCCTCCTCTAGGATTCAAATTAAAGTAATCGTGAAACATTCTAGCATTATATGGGTGTTAGCAATATATTTCAACTTTTGTTACATTATAAGAGTGTTACATTACTTTGAGATGCAATAAGTGAAAAATGTCAGAGTACATCCAAAGTCCTACAATGTCCCATATGGACAAATTAGGTAAACTTATGTGTATATAAACATGGATAACATCTCATTCGTATGCGGTCCTTTGAGAAAAGGCTCAAACACAAAAGCATGAGAGTTTATGTCCAAAGTAGACAATATTATACCAATGTGAATGGAGATAGGCTTCCCAACAAAAAAGGATGCATTTTTTATACATTGTTGTCTCCTGATTCTCGTGAGTCTCTGATTGTCGGGCATTAACCCGCAAAGAAACCTGCAAACAAACAAGGCACCGCAAGAGGGCCGATCGCCTCCGATGCTTAAATTAGGCAGATGGATAGAGAGCATAAAAAATCTCAGTCTTGTAGACGTATATTTTCACATACATTTTTGTTAACATTCCTTCATGAAGAAGGATGGATGATCCACTTTTGCGGAAAGTGGGTGAGATTTGGCTCGAAAAGGAAGGAGGTAGGCACTCACTCTGCATGTCAACCGCTTTTCCTTTGATAACCAAGCTCGGCCCGTGTCTCCGCCTCGGGCCTTTGTCGTGACTTTAATGGTCCATGTTTGACTTCGTGCCTGCATCCGTGTTCGTGTATGGATACTAGCCTTTGGATTTGATCCATTTGGGCCTTCCAAGTGGGGTGTCACAAAAGCCATGGTACCTACATGCATGAGGTTGTATTGACTTCTTTTTGAGACTTTTCCACCTTACCTTCACTTTAAACATAATTCCTCCTATTATTTATATCCACCTTGATTGCATATAAAATAATTTTAAAATCAATTAAATTTTGTTTTCTGTTTTATTATAATAATAATTTTTAATAAAATGAGTTATAATTAATTATAATATTTATATTATTATAAAATAATAATTTTATTTACAATTAAAAATTTAAATAAATTTAAATTTTTAAAATTATCAAAAGAACCACATTCCATTTAATTTTTAAATAGGATAAGGATGATAATTAATTTAAATAAATACGATGTAGTTAGAATGGCTGGATTCATCCCTGCCGTTTGATCGCTGCTATCTTACCAGTTAAGTGGTCATTGTACGTGACTACTTTTCCATGCTAGAGGACTGATATTCAATAGTTGTACTTGTAATCTAACCCATTAAAAAACATTTTAGAAGAAAAGAAAGTCCGATTAATTACGAAAAGCTTTCTAAGAAAGTTTGATGCTAATTATTAATTTAATCAATTTAAAACTAAAAATGTTTAATCTATTAATGTCACCTTAATCCAATTGTTACATGAATTACAAAACACCGTGCATGTTTCATAAGCCGTGCTATGATCGAGATTTAGCGATACCAAAGCATCTCCTAATTTTTTTCTTTAGTGTTGAAAGAGCAAAGGTATAAATTAAGGACCCCATTATATAATAAAGTGACTTAAAACCTGCTCATCAATGCACATATTGATTTCATTGGTGGCTTAATTTGAATCACACCTCGTAGGCATGTGAAAGAGTATTTCCAATGCACTAAAACGCTTTCTTAAAATTTAAATACTATTGGGATTGATTTATATATTCAATAATAATTATAATGAACTATTTAATATCCTATAAATACGAAGAATATTGAAAGCTATCTTATTCATATAGTGAGTTATAATTTTGTCAAGCAAGAACATGTCTACCGATCATTCATCATCTTCCATTCCCTGCTAAGTTAATTCAAATACTAATCGCCAACGGTAAATTATCATCGCAGTATTTGGGGCAATAGCTCTATCTAAGAGACACTTGTGATGATAATGAGGCAATTTTCTCGATGTATGTAGTTTCTTATGACTTGATCTTAACCATCCATCATTACAAGAAATGGACTTTAGTGACAAGAAAATGCACACAGTGATTTGCAGTATTGGTGGCTTAATTTGAATCACACCTTGTAGGGCATGTCAAAGAGTATTTCCAAATAGAATTAAAAACGCTTTTAAAATTTAAATACTATTGGGATTGATTTATATATTCAATAATTATAATGAACTATTTACCATCCTATAAATACTGAAGAATATTGCAAGCTATCTTATTCATATAGTGAGTCATAATTCTTGTCACTAGCAACATGTCTACTGATCACTCATCATCTTCTCCATTCCCGGTTGCTAATCCAAACACTAATCGGCAAACGGCAAATTATCATCGTAGCATTTGGGGCAATAGTTTCATTCTGCCATAATTTTGTGATGATAATGAGGTAATTTTCTGATGTATGTAGTTTTCATGACTTGATCTTAACCATCCATCACTACAAGAAAATGGACTTTTAGTGATAAATATTTAGCTTCTAAAAGTTTAAATTTTTGCTGTTTTGAATGAAAAGTATTCGCACTATGTTTGTTGTTGTAGACACGTCATTGAAAATGCATGTTTTCTCAGAGTATAAATTTTTTGTTCTTCCAAATTTTTGATATAGATAATTACTGCCCACAAAGGGCAAAGAAATGGAAGATCTAAAGGAGGAAGTTAGAAGAGAACTGGAGAAATACAGCCTAATGACCCTTTGAAACAACTAAAGTTTATTGATGCCCTTCAACGACTAGGGGTGGCATACCACTTCAAAAAGGATATAGAAGGAAGCATTACAAGACACCTATGATGGTACCAATGATATATATCATGATCTCTATAATGATGCTCCCTTCGGTTTCGACCGCTAAGACAACAAGGATTCAATATTTCACGTGGTAAGTAATGAAAATGGCAATAGTCAACAAAAAGGCTTAAAAGAAGAAATAAATGAATAAATTAAGTGTGGAAACCTAAATTTAAAAAAATCATGAACAAAGTTGAGAAATCTACTATTCCAAAATTAAGTACAAGATTGGATCTAGTATATATTGTAGATGTAAATTTATAGAACCACAAAACCCTATAAAATACATAACATATATATAGTCATGGAATTGAGTCAAGTTTCTAAACCAAGGGGCTTCCCATGCACTCTAATGGGATCATTGATGGACTTCACACACTAGAGATCCTTGAAAATTCTATAATGTCAGACAGAAATCTTTTGGTTGGGACGGACAGACCAAGTCACCAAATTTCTAACTATTAGCTTCATAAATATCATGTATAAGGAGCTTGAATATGATCTAGCAACACTCATACATATAACAATATTCTATGTTTTGGGTGAATGTAGATATATTCAACAAGTACAAAGATGAAAAATGGGAGTTTCAAGGAGTCTTTGTTGGATGATGCGTGGCCTACTAGCCTTATATGAAGCAGCACATCTCAGGGTGTGGGGAGAAGATATACTAGATGAAGCACTTGCTTTCACCACCACTCATCTCAAGTCTATGGAACATTTTAGAATACCTCTTACAAAGATATAACTCATGCCCTAAACTACCCTTAGGGAAAAGCTCGAGAGGAAGCTAGATGCAAGGGCTTTCTATGTTCATCACTATAGAGAAGTCACATAGTAACCTCATCAAGCTTGCAGTTAGACTTCAACCTACTTTTACCATCAGATAAGAAAGAGCTGAGCACATCTCAAGGTTAGTTCTCTAATCATTCTTGCAATTTAAAAGTACAAATTGGGTCAGCTTTATAACCAAAAGTCTTTAATGTGGATTAATGTATTAATTTCTCAGGTGGTGGAAAGACCTAGATTTCTCTTCAAAGCTACCTTTTGCGAGAGATCGATTGGTAGAAGGGTATTTTTGGATTGCAATAATTTGTTTTGAGCCCCAGTATTCATATATGCTAGAGTTAAGGTACTGTAAATTAATTGTTGATAACAATCATGGATGAGCATTTATGATGCATATGGAACACTCAAGAACTGGAGCTCTACACAGGTAATCAGGTTTGATATGCAGATTAAAATAAGAAAATTGGTTTGAAGTAGAAAATAAAATAATAAGTCCAATTTAACTCTATCTTATTTTTCCTATTTTTTCTGACTCTCAAATTTTCCAAGAACCAAACATAGGCTTTGTATTTGAAATTTGAAAAGGAATTAACTTGGGTGCTTGATTTTTAGGTGGGATATTAACAGCATACATCAGCTTCCTGAATACATGAAGCCATGCTATCAGGCAGTCTTTGGTCTGAGCATTTCCTGGTTTATATCCTTCCATGATTTCTCAACTTGCTTGTTAAGCTCTTGGTATGCATGTTTCTAGAGACAATCGTATTGCTTCAAGGCAATATCTAACACTTGATGCAATATGCCCTCTTTCTTTGCTCAAACTATATAAAAATATATAGCAAGACATCATGTTAATTTAAATCCCTTGCTGTATCCGGGTTCCGTGAAAGGAAAAAATGGTAATGAAATGTAGAAGAAAATTAAATATTAATAACATTACTTGAAACGTAAATATTTTAAAATTATTTAGGCTCCATTTGGAAACCGTAAAGAACTAAGGAAAAAAATAGGAGTTGGAACACCCGAAATTGTGAGAACAACAATGGTTTTCATGAGAACCCTGTAAAATTATGCCCTTTTCAGGTTTTCTAAAATGTCTGTTACAGAATGTTTTCAAAAATAGGAACCAAACATGCCTTAGTTCCTTTTTTATTGTTCTAAAAACAACTAAAACACATAAATACTGAATTTTAGAGAACAAGGACATTAAAATGGTCTTTCAAAACTATTCTCATGATAAGTTTTCAAAAAACAGAAACTAAGTAAACCCTAACAAACTTTTTTTTTTTTTGCTCAATTTTGTATGTCATGCAAGATGAGCAAAAGAGAGGGCATGTGTCTCAACATTGAAATGTACATGGAAGCAACATAATCCTCAGAGGAAGAAGCATATGCCGCTTTAAAGCAAATTGAGAATGCATGGTTGGATTTTAACTAGGAATGCCCTCCAAACCTATTGTCGCTCCAATACCTATCCTTCTCATGTTCCAAATCTTATACAAATCATAGACATGTCTTTTACGAAGAGCAAGATGGGTACACATGTTGGGAAGGAATGAAGAATTATATTGCATCTTTCTTTATTAATCCATAACATGATCAAATCCTCAAGGAGTTGGATTACTCGCTCCTATTTATCGCCAAGTAATGTTGATCTAGTAAATCATTAAAATAAGGTGAAGTAATAGGTGTAATTAGTTAAACTTGATTTGGAAACTATAATATGAATTATGTTTAGTTTCTAAAATCATGAAAGAATTATTTTAGTTGTTATATTTAGTTTCTATATTGAGCATTTGAGAATATTTAAAATTCCCAAGTTAGTAGAAAGTTTCTTTTAATATGACATTTTATTTTATTTCTTGATTGAGTAGTTGTAAATAAAAGATTATGCAATAACATTGAATAGAGAAGAGTGATCAGAATATATAATAGTATGGAATAAAGTTCCTTTCTCTCATAATCATATTCCTAGTAATTTTATTTTTATTTTATTTATCTTATCATTCCAATTCATTTGTTATCCACACTTTCGCACCTCCACTAATACGTTTAATAAATGGTTATGAACTTTTGATAAGGTGAGATAGATACAACTTAAATGTAGCATTGCGTCGTTGGGGTGGTTCACGGTGTTTTGCTCTCCAATATTACCTTAATATTTAAATAAGAATTATATTACTACTCCCAAGAATATCTTTTACATTGGAAAATATAAAATATAATTAATGATTTATTATATATTGCTAGACCACTATCTCAAAAAATTTCTACTTAACTGCTCCAATAGTCATCAATTAATTATATTTTTATGGACAAGAAGATGTAGAACATGGAATATATCAGTCTAATTTGACGAAACAAAATCACTAAATCCTCTAGTCAGCTTTTAATTAAACATTCAGTCAATTCTCTCATACTTATTTTCTAAGTTTCCATTCTCATAATGTTTTTAAGGGGCCAAATTCTACCTGATAGCCTTTGTTTTATAACTCTATCACCATACTAATCTTTCTATATTTCGTTTAACTTTGTTTTGACTTTCAAATTAAGTTTAGCAAACGAATGTGTAGAAAAGTACACACATTTGATGAAAATTAAAGACTAAAAGTTATGATAATTTTTGTTTTTGAAAAGGATGTATGTTGATTTCAGATTTCCTTTGAAATTTAGCCACCTAAACAGTTTTCTAATAAACAATTTCAAATCATTAGAGTACTAAAACTTATCAAAACCAATCCTGAATAAAAAATTAATAAACCCTAGACTTTTAAAAATAATTCAAGTTTCATACTGATCACGGGCTAGTACTTGGATGATTATAAGTAATACCTATATCATTAAAATTTATTATTACCTTAACCAAAAAAAAACATAAAATGCTATAGTACATGAAGGATAGTAATTTTTATAAACTTTGATGCCTGGGAAATAATTTTAGTGGTAAAAGATAATGAGATCATTATTCTTTGTATCAAAAAGTTAGGAGCTTAATAAAATAAAGATCAAGTTCTAATACGTCTATATTTACATGGAAGACACAATTGGTAGCCGAGGGTTATGGATGTGGCGGAGGGAAAATTTTGAAATGTTTTTACAAGAAAGTTTTAGAAATTTGACCATTATTGTCTCCACCGAAAACTTAAAAAAATTGCAAACTAAAGGTTAAAGGTGAATTAGAGACATATTCCTAGAGGGTGCCCCATCACTTAAATAAATGCTGGTTCAGCTAGACCCTTATTGTCCTACCAGTGTAGAGGAGTTGTAGTTCGAAACCATAGTGTTCTTCAAGAGAGCTTGAATGCTGTGACTCATGATAAGGGTATGTTGGGTTCTTGTTTAAATCTGTTCTGAGAATAGTTTTTGAAAACACAGAGAAAACCATTCTTGGTGTTTCTAAAACTATTTTGTTCTCGAATTCAGATTGTGGTTATCTATGTTTTAAAAAAATAAAAATCCAAGCCAAATGTATTCTTCGTGTTTTCTTTATTCTTCTTGTTTTTTAGAATATAAAACACCTTTCAAAACTACAATGTTTCTGGAGACAACATTCTATTTGGAGGATAACAAGGTAATAACACTCTATAAACTTATTAAGTGATTTTTATAATAAGGTTGGATCTATACCTTTTATGATTTGAGTAGGAATAAATAGCCTAACTTGTACCTAACCTAAGATTTGGGTTAAAGTTTCTAAAGTTGGAAACAAGAAAATCTCTATTTAAAATATGTAAACTTGAAAATATTAGAGTAAGTGTAGACAAGGCATGTTACTTTTTTGAAAGGTAGTAGGAAAACAAAGATACCCTTTGAATGCTGGAATTGATAAGTGTGTCGTTGAAATAATGTGAAAGAATGAATTTTTTAGGGCATAACGTATGAAAGTATTTAATGGCCCGAAAGGAAAGAGCTTTGACTCTTAGATAAATTAAACAAGTCCAAACCATTAAAGCGGCCTGTATAAATTGGGGGCTGTCGCTTTATGCTTAATTTACTAGAATTAGAAATTGGATTTCTGACAAGGACCATGAAATTAAGGGATTAGCTAATTAATTATTTATTTATTTAATGTAAAGATATGGAGCACATCAATATTGAACATATAATTGGTATCTTCATGACTAAGGGTACTTTTGTAACTGGAAAGTATTGTCAAACATACCTTTTTTCTCTCTTATTCATTCCATAAAATAGAGTACAATATATAGAGATAAAAGAAATATTATTTTAGGAAGTTACTCTAAGTCAAAACAATATTTACGGCTATAATCATGATGTACCCTTGAGTGAAGGGATTTCCTAAATATACGATTTCTAATTACTAATTGCGTAAATCACGCCTAACACTCCTCAAGTCGTGTGTAGATATCTATAACACCTAACTTGTCCAGCTGAGTCAGCGTTTCTAATGAAATCGCCTTGGTAAGTATATCGCCCAACCGATCTTTTAGATTTAATAAAAAGGAATCTGAATAATCTCTCTCTTCCGTGTCTCCGTTTGATGAAATGCCTGGCCTACCTCCACATGTTCGTGCGGTCATGTTGAATTGGGCTGCAGGATGTCAATGGCGCCTTTGTTATCATTATCAAATTCATTGTATGAACGAGGGAGAAAATCGACCTCCGGTTAGCAAATTTCAAGCCAAAGAAGCTCACATAATCCTTCTCGCCTACGCTCCGAAACCTCACTTCCGCTAGACAATGGCACTACTCCTTTGCTTTTCTTTACTCCTCCATGTAACTAAGTTTCCTCCCACAAATGTAAAGTAGCCCGAGGTAGACTTTCTATCCAAGATGCTCCCTGCCCATTCCAGACTGTACCCTTCAATATCTCGGGGATGGGCGTTTTAGAGAATAGTAGTCTTCCCCGGGATGACTCTTAGATAGCTGAGAATTCGCCAATTACTGCATTCGTGGTCTTCACTGATTATGCATAAATTGGCTTATCACACTCTATGCGAAGCAATGTCCTGGACGAGTGAGATAAGTAAAATGAGGTTCCCACTAGCCTTTGATACCTCACCATCGGGCTGGGCACCGGGTCCGAATATTCCCAAGCCTATGGTTCGCATAATTAGCGTGATCCACAGTTTTACACTCTTAGTAATCCCCACTTCCGTCAATAAGTCCAAGACATATTTCTCAGAGAGGAGTATGCCCGCTTGACTCGCCACCCCATTCCTAGAAAAATACTTGAGCTCCTCCCAAATGCTTCATTTCGGGAATTCAGCAGATAATTGTTCTGTAACCCTCGATCTCCCTCAAAGATCATCTCCCGTGAATTATCATATCATCCACATAGACTATTAATGCCGCTACCTTGCTTACGATGTTTCCAAGAAAAGAGTATGATCCGAGTTGTTTGGCGATAGCCATACTTTCTCATAGTTGAACTAAATTGTCCAAACTATGCCTCAGGCACCGCTTTAGTCCATACAACGCCCTCTCCAATTTACAAACAATTTTGGTCTCAATCGATCCTCAGATATCCCGCTTAACCTCCATATGTATACCTCCTGGGCCAAGGTCGACGTGAAGGAAAGCATTCTTTACCTCGCTATGAAAATACCCAAATTTGTCGCAAGAGATAGTAAGACCCTAATGCATTCGGGGCTTTAGCTACTCGGTGAGAAGGTTTCCGAGTAGTCTATGCCATGCGCTTGGGTAACCCTTCGCCAAGCCTCGCCTCGTATCGGCCAATTGATCCATCAGCCTCACAGATTTTATAGAGAACACCATCCGTGATCCCACTATTTTTTTCCTTCTCTAGTAGTGACCAACCTCCGTGCATTGTTTTTCTTTAAGGCTTCTAGTTCTTCTTGTATTGCTTGCTCCCACTTTGATCGATAACGTCTCAACGTATTGGGAATATGGCAGGAGAAGGAAGTTTCTGGAGAAGAAAGTTCCTGAAATACTTTGGACATCTTTGAGTAGATACATAATTTGCAATTGGGTACTTGGATTTTCTTTCTTCTTCATCTGGGCTGGTGGTTTCCCACGATTGTGTCTAAAAGGCAACACATAACCAGTAGAAGAATCCAAGATATTAGCATGTACAGGTGCAGTAGGAGTACTTACCTCTGGGACATTCTCGTGGAGGGGTGGGCCTCAGCACGGAGTATGAGGGACCGAGGATACTATGCATTTCCAAATCTTCACTGGTTTCATTTCTCACCCGATAGGTTCACTCTCTGGTGGTGCCTCATGCTGCTCAACCTCTCTATTTCCAGTTCCATTGGCCATCAACCAATTTGACACTTCTACTCGAAGTCTCCTCAAGAGGAGAACTGGGTATTGTGAAGGGTAAAATTCCTTGACTCAAGAAATGTAACATCAATGGTGATATAGGTCTTCGTGGGTATTGGAGTCATAACACCTAAATCCTTTCTTGTGTAATCCATAGCCTAAAAACAAGAACCGAACAGCACATGGATCTAGTTTGGTACGTTGATACTTGTGGAGATGGACAAAAGCAACACACCCAAAATTCGGGAGAAGGATCACAGTGAAGGAAGGATATATGGGTAGAGAGGATTTGTAAGGGGGTTTTAAAGTGCAAAATTTTAGCTGGCATACTGTTGATTAGGTACACGGCAGTAGCCACATCATCCCCCCAATGGCAACTCCTAAGACATGTGCAATTTAGAGAGAGGAGAAGAGCACGGATGTTTCATTGCGCCATTTTTCCTCTCCGCGACACTCATTTTGTTGTGGTGTTTGAGAGCATGAGGTCTCATGGAGAGGCCATGTTGTTGGAAAGGCCTGAATCTTTCTATTGGTGAATTTTTACCATTATCATCAAAGAACTCTTATCTCAAGAGAATTGAGTCCTAACCATGGCATGAAATGCTTCTGAAAATGGTGAAAACTTCATCTTTGGTTTTAGCTGATAGAGCCAAGGCCATTCGAGTACAATCGTTTGATAAAAATTATAAACCAACGTGACTCGTGAGGGGGTGAAGTTATCTGGGGACGGTCCCCACACACCTGAGTGTATCAATGCAAAAGAATATTAGTCTTATTCAAGCTAACTCTGATAAGAGACTCGTTGGCTTTTAGCCTTGAATCATGTATCACATTTAAAGTCCCCATTCTGGAGACGGGAAAATAAAGATGGAAATAGATGTCGGAGATAGCCAAATGATGGGTGCCCCAAGCGCCTATGCCATAGCCAAATCTTTCTTTCGCGGGCCACTGTCCGATGGTGCGTGTGATGCTTTGGCCCGGGCCGAAATCATCTAAGTAGTACAAATTCCCCTCTTAGTACTACGCCCAATAATCTCCTTTGCCGAGGAATATCCCGAAGAAGATAAAAAGTATAGTAGATCAAGATAACACAATTAAGCCTTTTAGTGACTCGACAATACGTACATCAACTCGGCTGGAGAGATGGAATGTTGGAAGTGTGTGAGCTAAAGAAAGAGAGGGAGATAATGGCACGGTTCCGTACTCGTGGATCTGGGCAGGTTGCCCCATTGGCATCGCAATGCAAGTCCTCCGGAGGAGTCGTGGCCGAGAAGTCATCGGCCAAATGTCATATGGTCCGTCGTCTCCGGAGTCGATAATCCGTGCACCATCATTCCGAGTGGAGTTAAAACCTGACTACACCACTTGGATCCGCTGAGACTAAGGTCTCCGCCACCGAATAAGGGATAGTTGAGATTCGGCCATGGCCAACGCTACTAGACCTTCCACGCCTTAGTCGCTGCGGGCATCTCGTTTCTTTCGGGCCATAATTCATGCCACCAAACTGCAGCCAGTACTTTTGAAAACAAGTCTCCCGGGTATGTTTTCAAACAATTTGCACAATGAATGCACTTATTCCCATCAAATGACTCGGATCGGAGGAAGACCTGCACTTTGGTAAAGTTTGTGACCGCCGTATCTCACGCCCCTCAGCGCCATAACAACACCACTAGTTACTACTTCTGCTCCAGATATCATCACAGATTGTCGGAGATCTTCCCTTCGAACGTGAGCATATGCCTGCTCAATTGAAGGGAAAGGTTTCAGACGAAGAACATCACTCCGAACAAGATCCAATCGATCATCTAGTCCGTCGAAAATATATACCCCCTCCTCTTTAACATGGAGTCAGCTTGTATGTCAATTTCACATTTCATTGATTCGTCGACGAAAAATCGATCTCCGCCTACAAACCCTGTAGATCGCTATAATATTTTTCTATAGATCCGCCTGCTTGTTTCATTCGAGATACACGACGCCCGAGCCTGCATACCCGCGAGGCACGGGCCCACCGCATGTTGCGGCAAATGTAATCCCATACCTGCTTAGCCGTTGGGTAGCGAATAAAGTTCACAACCAAGGAATGGTCCATGGAGTTGATCAGCCAGCCTTTCACCATAGCATTCTCAGTGCGCCATCTGCGAAAGAAGGGGTCGGTTTCTAGCGGTTGGAGGTAGTCTCCATTAATGTATCCTGGGCTTGTCTTTTTCCCGAGATAAACATCTCAACAACCTGTGACCATAATCCATAGTTGGAGCCATCCAACTTGATGCTGATTGGAACCATCGGGGAATCAGTGATGGGAGAAGGAGAGGCCCGACCTTGACAAGACTCCGTCATTTTGCGTTAAATTATCAAGAATGTTTTCAGGAGTCGGCCATGAGACTTCAAGGCAAATTGACTTCTGCCTGATTAGTAAACAGGGAGCCCAAGATCTTGCTTTGATACCATGTCAAACATACCTTTTTTCTCTCTTATTCATTCCATAAAATAGAGTACAATATATAGAGATAAAAGAAAAATTATTTTAGGAAGTTACTTTAAGTCAAAACAATATTTACGGATATAATCATGTTGTAATCTTGAGTGAAGGGATTTAAATATACGATTTCCTAATTGGCTAATTGTAGAAATCACGCCTAACAAGTATTAGGAAAACATTAAAAATTATTTCCTGTATTTGATTTACCGTAAAAATATAAAATAAAATCAAACAGGGAGAGCGGGATTTAGTTACCAGTTTTTTTTGTTCTGAAACATAGAGAACACAAAAGCACAAAATTCAATGAGCGATAAGAGTTTTCAGATAACGCCAAAAGGGTATTTTGTATGTTTTCAAATATTATTTCAAGAACAGTTACAAAACTGAACCAAACAGCCCTTTGGTGTTTTCTCAAAACTGCCATAATAAAATAAACCTGGGAAATCAAGGGCATGTTTAGTTCCTATTTTTGAAAATATAGAGAATACCATTTTGGCGTTCTGTGGAAATTATTTCATATCTAAATTTAATGTTTTTGTGTGGGAACCAAACATGATTTCTCTGTTTTCATTGTTCTGGTTTTTTAGAACAAAATTTTTTTTTTCAAAAACATGAACCAAATTAACACACCCCAAAAGTGTTCATGTGCTTCAACGTAAAATGCTTTTGAAAACTCAGATACAAACATGCCCTAACACAACGGTTTTTCCTTTCTTTTTTTTTTTTTTTTGTTCGGCTCAACTTTGTATGCTTCTGCAGTTTGAGCAAAATAAGAGGGCATGTGGCCTCAAATTCGTTGAATGTTACATGAATCAATATGGTGTCTCTGAGGAACAAACAATCAAACATACAGAGAGTTTCAAAAGCACTGAGAATGGTTGGCTGGATATTAACAGAATGGCTCAAAACCTACGCAGTCGCTCCAATGCCCGTTGTTACTTGTGTTCTCACCTTATTAACGAGTCAGCGATGTATTTTTACAAAGAGCAAGATGAGTACACACTACACACATGTTGGGAAAGCAATGAAGAATTACATCACGTCTTTGTTCATTAATCCCATAACATGATCAAATATATAGAAACTCACCTATTTATCATGAATGGGCTACATTATAATGAAGAGAAGTGATATCGACCAATAAATCATGCATGCAACATTTGTGATAAAGTGAGAGAGGGACACATTATATGTTAGTATCTCAGGTTCGTGTGTTTTACTTTCCATTAATATTGCCCGAATATTTAACAGAACTGCTCGACTCGAGCCATGCACGCCTCAACCTTCCACTAACCATGCAAGTAAACTAAACTAAACTAATTAAACTCTCAGTCTAATAAAATCCATATCAGCAAAAGATGTTCATTGTATAACATATGGGAAACCCTTAGTCATGAGTACCACATATCTTCGATATTAATGTGCTCAAAGACGGATCCAGGACTTTATACTGTTGGGTATCAACATTCTAATAGACTAATAATATACAAGAAAAAAATTGCATAATTCATAAGTTATCATATTTGTCATTTTACAGGTCATAAAAATTCAAATCCATCTTATAGAAAATATTAAAGTAGGATCCAATATATTGACAAATTATTGGGATTTGGGTTGCGTTTAATTTTTTAAAGGGCCAAAATACTTATGGATCCAATATATCATGTTATTTGATTCGTCATAGTTTTAATATTTCCTTTTAAAGGGCTAAATTTTTTAGTGTCGTGCACCTATTGTAAATACTATAGATCCGCCTGTCATAGACACAAGCTTAAGCCCTGAATCATAATAAGTCTTAAAATATAGACTACAACCTAAGGTCTTAATTAAGACAAAATTTAGAAATAAGAGGACATGGAGTTAATAAGGTGACACATTCCATTAATATGACGCCGAGAAAGCAAAAACAAAACCATGAGGACTTCGACCAAAGTAGATATTATCATACCAATACGGAGATGTGTGATCCATTAATCTCTTATACAACCTCACGCATGTGAATTTCGCATTACATACAACAAGTCAAATTCTTCCATGGGTCAGTTATTAGTGTCTCTTAAAATTTTCTAGATTTTGCCTCAACAAACATTAAATAAATAAAAAAAAACTATTGAAACCCATCAATTCAAGCCTTTCGCTTGTTTTGCAAGTGACCATGAAGTTCATGTTTGCCATCTACCACCCACCGTTTAACTTTGGGGTAAGGAATAAGAACACATGTTATCGGGGTATTAAGATATGAAAATTCGTTTGTTTTTTTTTGGCTTTTTGCTAAACGCAATTTGCTTTTAGGATTTTAGCATTCAATATGTATGTTTTTTTTAATTTTGTCATGACTTACTTTTGAATTTTTAAAATTTTTGGCTGAATAAAAAAAACCAAAATATTTGGCTATTTGACTTTTCTTAATGTTTTTCATTAAGAAAAATCAAATATTCAAATATGAGAAAATCATATATTTTTATCCTATTGAAACTATCATGATTCCTTTATGCTAATTAAATAAAGCTATGTATTTTTAAATTTAGATAAAAATTAAAAAATGAATTTTTTTTAGAAGAAACAAACAACTAAATACTTAATTTTATTAGGACAAAATTCTATTTATCCTTAAGGAAAAAAAACAAAATGCCACCTAAGACAGACAGCTTCAGGGTTTTCTGTGCCAAGCTGAGCAAGTATTTATATAAATATTTTGGCCATCGAAGTGTTACAGATCGAGCGTGTGGTTGCAGCTGTGAACCATTACTTTGTATTCATCTCAGATAACTTAGTCTCGCATAATATAAAATATTTGTCATCTATATAATGTATTTGTATTTATATAATAGAATAATACGGTTCGCATGCTTGACAGCTCACAATAAACGCCAGTATGGGAGCATTGATAATCGTGGGAGAGGCATATGGACTGTTTGAAAGTATTGAAACATTAATTAAAATATATTCTAGAAAAACCAAACATAAACTTTAAAGTATATTAAATAAATAATATTAAAAATTAACTGTTGAGTATGTTATTAGATGGTTTGTTGCTTTGTTGAATAGATAAGTTGATGTCGATCAGCACATTCTTATTCTAATACATTTAATTTATTATGCAAACATGTTTTAATTATAAAATTAAACTATATGCATCGTAGTCTCGACATGGTGAACATGTTTCATTAGCCGCCCATATGCACTACAACTCTGTGGATCTGCGTAATATCGTTTGAACCTGCCCTTGGTTTAAGGGAAAACTATTGGCTACCAATATACCATCCCAACTAATTTAATTTACTAGCCAGACTTTTCTTGATTTTAAATTTTACACTGATATGGAACAGTTTTCCGCTACTTCATGTATATAGGTCTTTTTTTTTTTTTTTTTTTTTTTTCTTTTGACAATATAGACATATTTTCAAGTGATTTGTTGAAACAATCTTTGAAACCCAAAATTTGAAATATGATCCTTCACAATCTTTAGCCCCACTTACAAAAGTATCATTTTTGTTTTCTTATATAAAATAACACCTATCTTAAGAGACAATGTAAACACATGAAATAGAAATGACATTTTTCTAAGTGATATTTTAGATGATATTGAATAATTTAGATAACTATATATTTAGATACTGCCTTATAACCACTTACAAATTATAAATTCATTAGTACCTGGCCAAATTCGCATCAAAATTTGGCCTTTTTGTTGTCAGTGACAAGGATAGTTAATTACCGATGTTCATGCTGGATGTTAGATCCACCAAATTCCCAAAGTGATTAGAAAAGTTAAATGTTGACTTGAAGTCAAGCTCTCCAAAATAAACCAAATATGGAGGAGAGGCTCAAACTGAAAGATTGTAAAATTACATAGAAGTTAGTGTCTCTGCTTTGAACTTAAAGCAACAATGAAAGAAAATATAAAAGAAAAAGTGGAGGAAAAAAATTATAAGTAAATAAAAATAGATTTAAATTTAAGAAATTTAATTCCATT
Source organism: Tetrastigma voinierianum (assembly GCA_016808115.1). NCBI lineage: Eukaryota > Viridiplantae > Streptophyta > Magnoliopsida > Vitales > Vitaceae > Tetrastigma > Tetrastigma voinierianum. The sequence goes on along the minus strand of JAEQBH010002758.1, from coordinate 56,085 downwards.
TGTTCATTCAAACTCATTTATTTTGTTTATTTTATTATATTTGATTTTCTTCTTATAATTTTTATGACAAGTCAAACATGAGAAAATTATTTCTTCATAGTATTTTATTTTCTTTCCCTGTTACTTTTCTATTCCAAATGAAGCCTATTAGTTCTATGCGTATGGATGACAAATTACAGCTGTGGTCAATGAACACAAACAATATTCCTTTATCACTTCCACCATTCAGAAATAAATCATCACCATCTTTGTACATGAAATTCACTGGGCTGGTCCAAAATTGAGAACTTAAGGAGGATACAGAATAGCGTAGGTCCGAGCATTTCCCGGTTTATATCCTTCCATGATTTCTCAACTTGCTTGTTGTTTTGGTATGCATGTTTCACTATCCCTATCAGATAAAACCGTGATGTCCTATAAATAAAATGGAACTGCCGTTATTATCCATACTTACTAATTTATAATTCAAGTTATCGTCTAAGAAACTAACATGTCTTACCTTAGGTCGCATGTTCTCTAGCCCGCACTCATACACCAAAAATTCGCCTGCACTAAATTTTCACCCTAGCACTGGGGTGACCAATTTATGACCCACACCTCAAGACAAGGTAATTCAATCAAACATGTAGATTACACGTGACCGCAAGGAAGAGCAAAGGACGATCCGAAAAGGAAGTGAGAAGGAAGCACGGCGGCCGCCGCAAGCGCCCTTCTCAATTGCTGAACTTGATGCAAGCGGTAACGGTCGGGAGTGGCATACCACTTTGAAGAGGGGAGATAGAAGAAGCATCAAAACATATTTATGCTAGTTTTCATGACGCCAATGATATGCATGGTGATGATCTCTATGATTTTGCTCTTTGATTTTGACTTCTAAGGCAACAAGGGTACAATATTTCATATGGTAAGATACTAATGATTGATTATCAGCTTAGGAAAAAAACATCTACCTTTTTAGATTTCAAATCTAAGAAATATTTGATTAAAAAGACCTTAAATAATCCTAAATTTGTAAATCTGTGAGCATGTTTGATTACCTAAGATAGTTTGGTTCCGTTTTTTAAAATTGTTAATGAGAAATTTTTTTGAAATGAGAACACCATTTGAAGTTCCTTTATTTACTATCTGAATTTAGTGTTTTCTGTTTTCTATGTTTTTCATAATAAAAATAAAAAATAAAATTAAACGTGTTATATAATGTTTTAGAACAAAATGAAGCTAAAAATTAATTAAAATTCAAACAGCTCTAACATTCCTCTTCTTTTTTTTTTTTGAAAATAACTCCATTTTGACAACATATATGTTATTATTATATGCCTTGCATATATCATGTAAGAAAGATCAATTTTACAAGAAATAATGAAAATATTTTTATCAAATGGTGTTAAAATTTGATTTTGGGTTAGATTTCAAATTTAGTTTTCTTAATGTCTTAATCATCCCAACTAATGTTCAAGTGGTGTAATCTATGCAGAGATATTCGACAAGTTTAAAGATGAAAGGTATTTCAAGGAAGCTTGAACGTTGATGTGAGAGGCATGTTAGCTTGTATGATGCTGCACATCTTAGGGTTCATGAAGAGGACATAATTAAAGAAGCACTTGCTTTCACCACCACCCATTTAGCATCCAAGGTAGAACATCTAGAATATCCTCTTGCAAAACAAGTTGGTCATGCCTCAAGCTACCATTAGGAAAGGTTTGAGAGGCTAGAGGCAAGATGATATATCAGAAGGAGCTTCCCATGATGAAACTTTACTAAAGTCTGTACTAGATTTCAATCTAGTGCAATCATCATAGAAGTTGAGGAGTTAAGCAATCTTTCAAGGTTGGTTTTGAATCACTCACATGCACTCATCGCATTGTTATCTATATTCAAATAATTATTGATGTCTTTAATTTAGTGGGAAAGAATTAGACTTCACTACAAAGCCACCAGACGAGATAGATTGGTAGAATGCTACTGGATACTTTGGAGTGGGCTTCTTGAGCCTAAATATTTATGGGCTAGACGACTTTAACCAAAATACCTAAGGACTTTGTTATAGATGATATTTATGATGCATATGAATCTGAAAACTAAAGCACTTTACATAAGCCATTGAGAGATTTGAAAACCAGGAAATTTTTTACGATGTCAGCTTGTATTTACAGATTTATATATACTTTTATCTCAAAACAATGTCTTTTATTTTAGGTGGGATATTAGCAAATATAGATATCCTTCCATAATACATGAAACCCTTTTCAATGGGCTTCGATGTATACAACCGAAATTATACAATGGAGAAACAAGAGCACAATACTGCTTCATTATAGATATAAGCAGAGTACATCTCTACCTTTTGTATTTTATTAGGTTATTTCAGTCTTCTATAAAATCTGAGGGAAAAACAAGGAAGAAAATAAAATGGAGTTCAATCGAACATATTATTTTTATTTGCTACTTAACTTAGTTTTAGTTATTTTGACTCATAAATATGAAATGAAATACTTAAGAATATGTGTCTCCATTTAATTTATTTATGCTGACTCATTTGAAAATTTTCATTAGACAATTAACCTAATAAGCAAGAAGATCATTTTCCTGGTATTTTTTCAAAATAAACCAAACAATCTTAGTGTCAACATACATAATTATAATTGGATGGATTTCTAGTGTTCATGAGCAAATCAAGTCCGAGCTTACTTTTGGTGAGGAAAAAATGAACCACGAATGACTGATACCAACAACAATGGAAGATTATATGCATCGCACTCACTAAGTTCAGTTACCTTTATCGACAACATCGAAGTTTCATGGGAATGTGGAAGAAATAGAAGTAAAAGAGTCTTTGACCGGGTGATTAGTGATTTTAAGATTATTACAACTTCATTTAATTGTGAGGTCTACATGACATGACTTCACATAAGGTATGGTGATTTTCCGAAAAGAACCAAAAAAAGAAACAATTGTCAAGAAAAAATGATTTAGGCTTGATTGTTTTCAAAAGTTGTAAACCATTTTGTTCTCAAACCAGGAAAAACACAAAGAACACATTGGTCCCGCTTTTGTTATGAAAACTATTCTCAAGAATTAGCCAAAATGGATAATACTAAAGGGACAAATCCAAACAAAATTGTAAAATTAACCTCTTTGATTCAAATCCAAACACAAGTGCAAAGACACATCTTCTCGACAAAAATAATTTTGAAGGAATTAGTTATAACTTAGATAGGACAAATGCCCTTTGTGGATTCACAGATATCACTTGGAGAATTTGTTTACACTTATAGCATTGCGCAAACAAGACATTTTCAAGGTTACTTTGGTAAATAACTTTTGAATCTATCCCTTTTAAACCAATTCTTTTTTTTCAAAATAGGAAGAATACAATTTTTTTTCTTCTGTGACTGTTTTATATAAAATACAAAAGAAAGTAATATAAAGAATAAAAGGTATGTTTGGTTTCTATTTTTGAAAACTTTTGTCGATAATTTTTGAAAACATAGAACACCATTTTGGTGCTCTCAAAACTGCTCTTGCTCTTAGTTATAGGTTACAACTCATTAATGTACATGCAGTTTGAGCAAAATGAGGACATGTATCTTAGGCATCAATGTTACATGAAGAAATATGGTGTCTCTTGTGGAACAAGTATGTACAATGAGCGCCCAACCAAATTATGAAAGCATGGATAGACATTAATCAGGAATGCCTCAAACCTACTGTTGTCCCAATGCCTCTGCTTAATCGTGTTCTCAATCTCTCAATGAGTCATGGACATCATTTACAAGGAGGGGACTCGCCACACACATGTCGGGAAAGTGATGAAGAATATCGATCTCGCTCATTCACTCCATAGTATGACCAAATGGAGTTATATGTAGTTTAATCATTGTGATAAGTTGTGAGAGAGAAACATGTACAAGGCTGCTAGTTTTACAAACTCTACCATCGCTTTATATATGTTGTGTGCTTATATTTTATTCTTATTGTAGTCATTCAACATATGTACTGCCACGTTTCAATAACACGAGTATTATTTGACTTCACCTTTTAATAAACCCCATAGTAGTCAATAGTACTTTAGAAAATAATCAAAGATTGGTTCCTTTCTATACATATTCACCTTTCAAAATTTTCGAAATGGTTCTTGGGGACAATTATATATATTGGGAAATTTGAGGGATGAAAGAGGTTAGGCTCGGGATCAAATTGTGGCAGAGAGAGGGTATCTGGGGAGTTAGAGATAAGGGATTTTATAAAAAATGATTTTTGAGTTTAATAGCTATCGGCAAAGCTTTCACATCAGCTTAAAATGTATGTGAGGTGCCATTAGCAATTTAGCCGCCCTCATGGCCTATCTCGTGAATTTCGTTATCACGGATATAAGTGTCACATAAGAAACGGTGGGGCATGGTTAATCAAAAAGTTAAAGGCCACATGGGACACACAGCCAAACATCAAGGGCATTTATGTACATTTTCCCTAATTTTTGGGGTTTAAGGTTCCATCCTTATAAATAGATTATTCATATTTGATATAGAGAACACTTGAATCAAAGCTTTCATTTTCATTCTTCTATCCAAAGCTCTCAAACAAGAAATCTCAGTTTATTGTTTCACTGCATATCTAGAAGTAACCATTGTAATCATAATTATCTTTCCTTTGTATCTAAGTGTGAGCAAGTTAGTGTGAGTGATTGTGTTAACAATAAGGAAGAATTTGATTTGTGAAAGCATTCTCAAGTTGTATTTACTTGAACTAGTATTTGTAAGTGCTCATTGGAACCATAATCCAAGTGTACAAGAAAGGAAGTTCGGTTTGGAGCTCAAGTGTAGTGGAACCCTCACCTGATTGAAGGTCAAGGAGAAGTGGATGTAGGCAAGGGTGTGCCGAACTACTATAAACGAGTTTCATTTCTCTCTTCCTTATGTCTTTATACTTGCTATTTATTATTTGTCTCTTCATTTTGATTAGGCTTTTCTATTTGATTGGCAAAAATTTTTCGAGAAAACCAGTTCGCCTTCCTTGTTTTATTTGCTAAGTCGTATTTACTTTCACAAATTTCACACACATTTGAAATTTCTCCCAATAATCACAAATTTCATTTTCATTCTTAGAAAAATTAATGAATTGTTCAATTTATATGCACAATTATTTGATTGCAAGTTAAGATTTCCCCCCTTTTACTTGATAGATAGATTAGGGTAAATTTGGGGGAATTCTCCCAGTGCCACTCATTCGGTCTACATGCGCAATTAATTAATGACGTGGGCATTATCGGGTATGGAACAAACATTAGGGCATCTTAGGATTCAAAAAAGCTCGCTTTATGCTGGACATACGAGCAAACATAATGGGTATTTGTGCACTTTTATCCCTACATAGCATGTGGGTAGTTTCCCATGTATGAAACTTCTCAATTGTTTATGTAAAGAGAGTTCTAGTTCTCAATAGCAGTTTTATTATTCCCATAAAATAATAAGGAAAGAAGAAATTCTAAGGGAAATGATTTACTTATGTTTGCTAGTATAAATTCTAAAAAAAAATTAAATATGAATAAAATTAGTTAGAAACTTACACATTTTAAATTATTTAATCTCTATTTAATGAGTTAAACGAATAAAATAAGTTTGAAGTAATATATAAAATAATATATTGGATTTAACTTATCCTCTTTTCTTTATTATTGTTATCCGAGCAAGCATTTTGGTTTGTATTCTTCTAGAATATGAAATAGGGGCTCAAACCACTCTCTATCTCAAGTAAAGGGCAGTTTTGAAGAAAAGTCCAAGCCTTTCCACCATCTGAGAAAATACATGAATTCACATAAAGGACCTATATATATAGTAAACTGTTTCTTGAACTTAATTTCTGTTTTTCTAAATCATGATAATTTTTATGCTTATCAATTTTTTTCATCTTAATTCTAGAATTATATTTAAAATAAAAGCAATTCCATAACTAAAGTCAGTAGGATCAATTTGAATTAAAAGACTATCGGAACACATAATTTACCCTTTATCTTAGGTAAGAAGAATAAGTTATTTTATTTTTATTGCATACCAATTTTTAGCTATAATGAACGTGATGGTCTAACTTCAGTAATTCAACCTCAATCCAATTTCTTACACTGAACTACATCAAAACAAATCAAATCCCACGCGCTATGACAGAGATTTAGTTTTGTTGCATTCAAGCCCTCCAATTTTCTTAAATATTAAAAAATTAAAATTACAAAATAAGTGGGCCTCATTAAAGTAAAATGTTTAACTTAAAAATGTTTCCTAAATGAATAAAATGATTAAATATGCCTTAATTTAGTGCTATAAACAACATATTTAGTTACTTCAGAGTAAATTTAAATAATAAATGGTTCATGATTTGGTACTATTTAATTTAAGATCTTTTGGTAACAATTTTGCCAATTAAAATTTTCCAACCATCCTCTTAGTTTTTTATTTTTTTATTTTATTTGATTTGTTTTACATTCATTTGAATGATAGGAGGATTAGGAACTAGCAATATAATAATACGAAATTAACTAGTTAGGTTGAAAATTGGATTTAATAAATTAAATTATTATTTTGGATTCATTTATAGAGGTAGGAGATGTAAATCATTTATGGTTGAGGAATCAATTATTATGCTAACTTGGGGAATTATATTCATGATGTGGTCATTGCCTTGTTATACACATCCGTGAGGAATTGGTGCTTGACACATGTCCTCCGTTAGATTCAAATTTAAAGTAATTGTAGCACATTCTAGCATTATATGGGTGTTACAACATATTTCAATCTTATTACATTAAGTAAGAGTGTTAGTATTACTTGAGATGCATGTTGAAAAATGTTGGGAGTACATCCAAAGTCCCACAATGTCCCATATGGATTAAAATTAGGTAAACTTATGTGTATATAAACATGGATAACATCTCATTCGTATGCGGTCCTTTGAGAAAAGGCTCAAACACAAAAGCATGAGAGTTTATGTCCAAAGTGCATTAACATTATTATACCACAACGTGAATGGGAGATAGGCTTCCCAACAAAAAGGATGCATTTATACATTGTTGTCTCTGATTTCTCGTATCTCCGATTGTTTCCGGCATTAACCTCGGGCAAAAGAAAAACCCAAAACAAACAAGGCACCTAAAGAGTGTGTCGATCGGCTCTCCGATGCTTAAATTAGGCAGAGGGATAGAGAGCATAAAAAATATAAGTCTTGAGAACGTATATTTTCACATACATTTTTGTTAACATTCCTTCATGAAGAAGGATGGATGATCCACTTTTATGGGTGCAGATTGGCTCAAAAGGAAGGGAGGTAGGCACTTCACTTGCATGTCAACCGTTTTTCCTTTTGGATAACCAAGTCGTCCGTGTCTTCCGCCTGGGCCTTTGCTGTGATCGGATGGTCCACAAGCTGGACTTCAGGCCTAGATCCGTGTTCGTGTATGGATACTTAGGCCTTTTTTGGGATTTGATCCATTTCGCTTCATAGGTGCGCGTGCCATGGTACCTACATGCATGAGGTTGTATTGACTTCTTTTTTGAGACTTTTCCAATCTACCTTCACTTTAAACATAATTCTCCTATTATTTATATCCACCTTGATTGCATATAAAAATAATTTTAAAATCAACTCCAAATTTTGTTTTCTACTTATTATAATACACAATTTTTAATAAAATGAGTTATAACTAATTATATTATTTATATTATTATAAAAATAATATTTAATACACCAAAAATTTAAATAAATTTAAATTTTTTAAAATTATCAAAGAACCACATTCTATTTAATTTCTTAAATAGATAAGGATGATAATTAATTTAAATAAATACGACAGAGTTAGAATGGTTGGATTCATCCCCAAGCCGTTTGATCGTTGCCATTCCTACTCATGGTCATTGTATGCATCTACTTTTCCATGCTAGGAGGACTGATATTCAATAGTTGCACTTGTAACGAACCCATTAAAAAACATTTTAGAAGAAAAGAAAGTCCGATTAATTCATTTAGTGCTTAAGAAAGTTTGATGCTAATTATTAATTTAATCAATTTAAAAACTAAAAAAATGTTTCTAACTTGGATAATGTCACCTTAATCCAATTGCTTACATGAATTACAAAACAATCAGGCATGCTTCGACAAGCTGTGCTATGACTGAGATTTAGCGATACTCAAAGCATCTCCCACTTTTTTTTTTCTTTTGTGTTGAAAGAGCAAAGTACAAATTATGACCCCATTATATAATAAAGTGACTTAAAAACTCGTTCATTGAATGCAATACAGGTGATTTTCATTGGTGGTTTAATTTGAATCAACACCTTGTAGGGTGCGGAAAGAGTATTTCCAACAGAATTAAAACGTTTTTAAAATTTAAATACTATTGGGATTGATTTATATATTCAATAATTATAATGAACTATTTACCATCCTATAAATACTGAAGAATATTGCAAGCTATCTTATTCATATAGTGAGTTATAATTCTTGTCGCTAGCAACATGTCTACTGATCATTCATCATCTTCCATTCCTAAGGTTAATCCAAACACTAATCGCCAAATCCAAATTATCATCGTAGCATTTGGGGCAATAGTTTCATTCTCTACAGACACTTGTGATGATAATGAGGTACTTTCCTCGATGTATGTAGTTTTCATGACTTGATCTAACCATCCATCACTACAAGAAAATGGACTTTTAGTGACAAGAAAATGCAATACAGTGATTTGCATTGGTGGCTTAATTTGAATCACACCTTGTAGGGCATGTCAAAGAGTATTTCCAACAGAATTAAAAACGTTTCTTAAAAATTTAAATACTATTGGGATTGATTTATATATTCAATAATTATAATGAACTATTTACTTTATCCTATAAATATCGAAGAATATTGTAAGCTATCTTATTCATATAGTGAGTCATAATTTTGTCACTAGCAACATGTCTACTGATCACTCATCATCTTCCATTCCCTGCTGTTAACCAAACACTAATCTACAAACGTACCATCATCATATTTTGGGGGGCAATAGTCATTCTCTAAGCTTACACTTGTGATGATAATGAGGTAATTTTCTGATGTATGTAGTTTTCATGATTCTGATCTTTAACCATCCATCACTATAAAGAAAATGGACTTTTAGTGATGCATTAAGCCAAAGTTTAAATTTCGTTGTTTTGAATGTGAAAAGTATTCTCACTCATGTTTGTTGTTGTAGACACGCCATTGAAAATGCATGTTTTCGTAGTGCATAATTTTGTTCTTCCAAATCTTTGATACATACACTTTGCCCATAAAGGGCAGCAAATGAAGATCTAAAGGAGGGAAGAAGAGAACTGATAGTCAAGTAGCTAATGACCCTTTCAAACAACTAAAGTTTATCGATGCCCTTCAACGACTGGGGGTGGTATAACACTTCAAAAGATATAGAAGAAGCATTACAAGACACCTATGATGGTACCAATGATATATATCATGATTCTATAATGATGTTTCGTTTCGATCGCTAAGACGCGATTCAAATATTTCACGTGGTAAGTGCTGGAATGAAAAAAATGGCAATAGCTAACAAAAAGGCGGTGCTGAAGAAATAAATAATTTATAGGAAACCCAAATTGCTTAAAAAAATCATGAACAAAGTTGAAATCTACTATTCCAAAAATTAAGTACAAGATTGGATCTAGTATATATTGTAGATACCAGAACCACAAACCCTATAAAATACATATAACATATATATAGTCATGGAATTGAGTCGTTTTCAAACCAAGGGGGCTTCCCATGCACCCTCAATGGATCTTCATTGATGACTTCACTACCACTAGAGATCCTTGAAAATTCTATAATGTTGTATTGTGAAATCTTTACCGACTGATTGTAATTCAAGTCACCAAATTCTAACCATTAGCTTCATAAATATCATGTATATGAGCTTGAATGCGATCTAGCAACACTCACATATAACAATATTCTATGTTTGCGGTGAATGCATATATTCAACAAGTACAAAGATGAAAATGGGAGTTTCATGAGTCTTTGTTGGATGCTGTACGTGGCCTACTAGCCTTATATGAAGCAAAGACATCTCAAAGGAGAAGATATACCAGATGAAGCTAATTTGCTTTCACCACCACTCATCCAAGTCTATGGTAGAACATTTAGAATACCCTCTTACAAAGACAAGTAACTCATGCCCTAAACTACCCCCTTAGGAAAAGCTTGGAGAGGCTAGATGCAAGGGCTTTCATGTCTATCTACCAGGATGAAGCTTCACATAGTAAATCTTACCGAAGTTGCAAAGCACTCAACCTACTTCAACATCAGATAAGAAAGAGCTCAGCAATATCTCAAGGTTAGTTCTCAATCATTTGCACTGAAAGGCCAAATTAACAGTTATAACCAAAAGTCTTTAATGTGGGATTAATGTATTAATTCTCGTGGTGGAAAGACCTAGATTTCTCTTCTTCAAAGCTACCATGATCGATTGGTGTATGGGTATTTTCGATTGGGTAATAATTTGTTTTGAGCTCCCGTATTCATATATGCTAGAAGAATACGTACTCAAATTAATTTTTTGATAACAATCATGGATGACATTATGATGCATATGGAACACTTGAAGAACTGAGCTTCACAATGAGGCAATCGGGAGGTTTGATATATGCAAGATTAAAATAAATAAAATTGGTTTGAAGTAGAAAATAAAAATAATAAGTCCACTTAACTCTATCTTTATTTTTCTCCCATTTTTTCGACTCTCAAATTTTCCAAGAACCAAACATAGGCTTTGTATTTGAAATTTGAAAGGAATTAACTTGGTGCTTGATTTTAGGTGGATATTAACAGTGATACATCGCCTTCCCCCGAATACATGAAGCCATGCTATCAAAAAAATTTTCATCTCCACAAAGAAATCAGAGAGATGGAAAACACAAAAAGATCTTATTGTGTCCGCCATGCAAAAGATGCAGTAGGATTCTACGAACTCTATTGTCCTGTAAATAAATAAATAAATATATATATATATATATATAGATGTTAAAGCATGGTATTCATATTAAACTCAAATCCTACATGTTTGAGTTTTTAGGACAATTGATATTATTTAACATGACATTAGAACTTGATCTGACATGAGGTCCCTATTAGATGTGGTGGTCCTCACCCCCCCGTCCACTCCGACGAGGGTGGTCCCACTCACACAGCTATAGGGCATGTCCCTTTCGTCCCTTTATTTGCCCCGTGAGAGCTCGAACTCAAGACCAAAGGGGACATATTGAAATGGGGAGCACTCTCACTACCAACTGAGCTTTTAGGTGGGTTCTCACTTTCACCCGGACGAGCTCACAGGCATGTCTGTGTTCTTTTCTCCGTGACTCACATCGTGGGACATATTGAAGGGAGCATTCTACCACACCAAGCAGCTCAGCTGGTAAGCGAGAGTGCTCCTCATTTCAATATGTCCCTTTGGTCTTGGGTTCGAGCTCTCACGGAGGCGAAAGAAAAGGGCAAAGGGACATGCCCCTATAGCCTGTGAGTGGGACCACCCCTCGTCGGAGTGGGCCAGGGGGTGGGGCCCTTACAAGAGACTTCTCTTTACAATTTGAATATTCATTTGTTTATTTGAAAGTTTATAAATCTTCATTTGACTCTCCACATGCAAGTATACCAAAATCGTATAAACTTAAGCTTTTATGAGAGTCGATCAGTTTAACAATATAAACCCTAGTATGATATATTTTCTTGGTTGAATCTTTATCCTAGATACAAAACTTCGTCCAAAATTACTTGGTTGAAGTCAAATGGTTACATGGAAAATACATACCAACAATGGAAGAGCACATGGATGTTGCCCGGGTAACCATTGTTGTCCCCATATTCACTATCTTCTCCTTTGTGGGCATGGGAGAGGTGGCAAATAAGGAAGTTTTTGATTGGGTGCGACAAAGTCCCAAGATTGTTAGAGCTTGCTCTACAATAATTAGGCTTATGGACGACATGGCTTCCCACAAGGTACATTGAAACAACACTTTTATTTTCTACTTCAAATCAATTTTACTTATTTTAACTCATCAATATAAAGATTTAATAATTCAAAAATATGTTAGTTTATAAGCAATTTTATTTATATTTGATTTTCTTAACAAGTTATATTTGGTTCCCAAAAAGTAATAAAGAAAGAAAAAAATACTAAAAAAAAGTTATTTTCTTATATTTGATTGTCTAATGAAAATTTTTCTAGGAAAATCAAATATAAATAAAAATTATTTAAAAACTTTCATATTCTTAAATTATTTAGTCTCTATATTTATGAGTTAAAATAAATAAAAATTGGTTTGAATAAAACAAATAAAATATTATGTTAAATTTAACTCTATTTTTATGTTTCTTCATTTTTTTTTCCTTCTACTTTTCCATCATAGTTTCTTTCCCTTGCATTTTCTCAAATTTTCAGAACCTCAAACATAGCTTCCAAAATCTTCATTTCGCTGAACTATACTAGGGAAAGAAAAATATGAAAATGATTTTCTCATGTTTGGTTTCACCCGTGAAAAATATAAAAGAAAATCATATATAATCAAAATTCCTCATAATTTTACATATTTTTAAATTTCTTAGTCCTTATATAATAGAGATAAACAAATAAAATGAGTTTGAATGAACATATAAAATTAATTTACAAATTTAAACCATTTCTTTTAATTTCTCTAAATTTTCTTTCCTTCCGCTTTTCCTCTCTATTTTCCCCTTAATTTTTTTTCTTTAGTACTTTTCGGGTTCCAGAGCCTAAACAACCAAATATAAGAAAACAATTTTCCTTGACCTTTTCTTTCTTTCCTTTGTACTTAAACATAACCTATATATCGATTTATTTTCAAACCTTATATTACCGTTTATGCAGTTTGAGCAAGAGAGGGGGCATATTGCATCAAGCATCGAATGTTACATGAATCAACATTGTATCTCTTGAGCAACAAGCATATGAAGAGTTTCACAAACAAATGAGAAATGCATGAAAGATATAAAATCAAGAGTGCTCTCAGATCTACTGTGGTTCCAATGCTTCTCCTTAGTCGTCTACTAAATTTTGCAACTCAGAGATGTTATATACAAGGAGCAGAAGGATCTATTAACAGAGCCTCTGAGAAGGATGTGAAAATGTGATGTCGATACTGTTTCATAGACCCCAGCCATGACAGGGAGATATTGTCACACAAATAAAGATAGTATGTCAGCTAGTTATGTGTATTTCATTTTCCATGGTATGTAATGTTTGGGAATAAATGCTTTCTGTATTTTGCCTTTTTTTCAGTAGTTGGTGCCAGCTTGGTGGCCTCGTTCTGTTAATTTGAATAAACTTATGATAATGATAAAAGTATTTACCTATAACGCCGATTTATTGTGTTATGTTATTATAAATAAGATAAAGGGAAACTTGTGTTTCTCCGTATTAATTTGAGAATAATTGTAAAGATGATATAAAAAATACAAAATACATGGCTCATTATGGTTTGATCATAAAAAATAATTGTGTTTCATATATGGTAGTATCTAGGAATTACCTTAATAAACTCGTATAAAAGTATTTGACACTGTTCATTGTGGGAGTATCTAAGACTATTAAGGCAATAATATATTGGAATTTATGTCAGTGCAAGATTTGAGAACTAACCTAGTGATGTGGCTTAACTCTTTTGTATACAGTGACTGAAGTAGGTTGAAATCTAACTTTGCAAGCTCCAGTAAAGCTTTACTATGTGAAACTTCATCTTGTCGAGGGCCTGGTCCAAATTTCCAATTGGTTTTGGAGCACTGCTGAGACCACAGGCCAATAGAGATGGATTTACAAGAAATGACAATGACTTACAAGGTTGGAGGAAAGTCATGCACGTTTCCAATGTGGCTTAAGCAGCCACTCTAGAAGCCTGTCTCGATATGAATTCAATCGGTCTCCCCAATGTACGAGAGATTCTATTTCAAATCTCTCTCTCCTAATCCTTCCCAACCAAGCCCTCTCCCATCGGACTTGTCCTGGCTTCTAACTGAATTCTCCAAGGTATTTGAGTCCCCCACCAACTTACCCTCAAAGAGGCCGCATGATCACCGCATTCCCTTACAATCAAACATCACCCCTCGTGGAGCGTGAGACCATATCGCTTATCCCTATTACCAAAAATAAAATGCAAAAGATGGTGCAAGAACTAATGCAATGAGGACCCGATAATGTCACGCCCGATCCCCACCGACCCGGCCGGGCTGATCCGAACCAAGTCCCGGCGTGATGCCATTCATACTATATACTATACTTCATCGACTCTCATTGACCTGCTCTTCTCGTGAGTCGCATCAGAGCCTATCGGGCGCAATAAACAATTTCGCAATAACAAAATCATTTGTATTATAGCAAAGAACTACTAACGGCGGTGTTCGCCACACCCATACACATATACAGAGTCCCATCTACTTATACATGTACAATTTCTATTACAAACATCGATTGCAAGTAGCAATAAGAGCACCTATCTCCTCGAAGTCGGCTCAGCTGGTCATATGTGGAATGTCCCGTCCTTCTATCCTTGTCTTCTCGGCTTCTCGCATCACACCTGATTAACACCCGCGCTAAGCTTACGCTTAGTGGGAATACATATGACAACCAACAATGGCAACTGTTTCACAAGCTTATACATATGCATATCATCTATCTATACGTATTTCTATAACTTTAATTACTTATCTATCACATACTTTTGCCTATTGCATGACAATCTCTTTCGGTACATATTCTATGTCTTTGGCATATCTTTTATCTATACTTTTACTGTATTCCTGTTCTATGCTTTACATATCCTATACTTATCATGTTCATTTCCTTTCATGTTTGTATACTGTGCATATATCATATACATTCTTATCTCGTATACTTTCATATAACCTATCTTTATACCGTCCCGTACTTTATTCACATTTCTTATACTTTTCACGTCGCACTTTGTATGCTTCGTACAGATACTTCCTTTTCATGTACTATATTTTCCTATGTTTTCCATATACTATACTTTTCATATACCTTTTCTTTATCTACTTTCTATCCTTTTCGTACTATACTTTGTACTTCTGTACTATATTCATATATCAAGCTTACATACTCATATTCATGTACTGTGCATTTCCTATACTGTTTTCCTATTATACGTTTCATATAATAGTCATATACTGTATTTTTCATCTTATATTGTTATATACTATACTTTCATATGATATTCATATACTGCTTTTTCATATACCTGTACTTTTCATATGCTTTTTCATATACTTTATCTCTGTCATATACATTTCGTGTCATTACACTTTATTTCTCAGACTTCAGATACTTGTCATATACTCTTTTCTCTTTCATATACCGTGACTTAAAATCGCCTATACTTTCATCGTGATAGTAGTGCTATGCTTTTGCTACTATGTCATATTCTATATGTTTATTTTTAGGTTTCATGTCCGCGAATACCTTAGAAGCGGATATCGAAATCATGTGGTAATTCAAGGTACTATCACCATAGCAAGGCGTTGATCTCGTCTCGCTAATACCCGAATATCGCCACCGTTTACGACCTATGCCATATGCCATCGGCACTGGAAGGTACTATCACCGCACGCGCGCTGATCTCTCGTCTATTGTGGCATCTCATGGCCACCGATCCAAACGGATCTATATCATCGACCCAAACTGGGCCTCAATATCTGCCTATGAATATGTCAGCAAAGAATCGTGATCTTCCCTATAGGCATGCCTATCTATCCTCTAAGTCCTATGACAATCGCCTTTATTACATTTTCTGTACATATCTCATAAGCATGAATAACTATTGTTATCATATTTGCTTATGCATATATACTATCGTTACTTTACTCTGTATTAGTTCTCATATCTGTAGTTTCATATTATGGTTCTCATATATCTCTATAATACATATATTCATATCATTTGCTATCATTTAGTTTTGTCTACGTATCATATATGTAATCCTCATTATATATCATGAATGCATCTATGCACTCTTGTATTCATAGTCATATATATATCTTTATCTATTCATATTCCTTATATCATTTATGCATCATATCCATCATTCATATGTACATGTACTCATTCCTATGGTTTGTCATCTTTGCTCATCTCTATCGCTCTTAGAATTTACGATTTCTATCATGTGTTCCTAGCATGTTCCATTTTATATTCATTTCGGTATAACTATCATATATTCCTATCATTTACGACATCACATGTCTTTGTCTATCCATATACTTTCTATATTTCTATCATGTTCCATCTATTAGTTTATGCATGACAATCATATGTTCACATTGTATACTCTTATATTCATATGTGTCTATCAATTGTGTACTTTTAGACTATCGTATCTTATGACATATCCTATCATATCTTATCATATCTTATGACTTATACCTATCATATCTTATGACATATCCTATATTAATATCATATTCATGTTTTATGAACATATCTATACATATTGCATTTTCTATATTTTTCTTTGTTTCACGGTTATTACACATAGCACTTCATATACTTATGAAGTATGATGTCTATGAGATCACACCTCATTCATATTTTCTTATTCCTCTATGAATCTATTTTACTTAGAAATTGGAATCAATCCAATCGGATCATCCAAACTAAAGTTATGGCATTTTCATGCCAACTAGTCATTTTACCGATTAGTGACAGTTTGTATTACTCATTTTTCCGGGGCCTTAACTTATATTTTGGCACTATGTCCTTATACTCATTTAAAGTTAAGGTGCTAAGGGTTCTATTCCAACTGGAATCACCCACCTGAGCACCGAACTCAAGCACGTCCGAAACAACCCGGACTTCTCTATGTTCAACACCTGAACAGAATTTGGTTTGCATGGTCCTACCTCGAGTGGATTTTTGGGCCACTTAGGAGTCATATAATTTGACAATGTCTATTTCTATATGGATGGTTCTCCTTAGTATATTTAATTGGCACTTGAATCACTCAAATCGATAAGAAATGAGTAAGTTATGGCCAAAATACGAAACTGGTCAAAACTGGAAAACAGAATAGGTATTGTACCCTAGCACGGACTCAGACGGCATACGTTCGGTTCTGGAAGGGTGTACCGGTACATGTTCAAGTTGTACCGGTACATGTGACCCGAAAATGCCCAGAATGTGTATTTTCTCTCCTTTTTCCATATTTTTGATACCCACATCAACCCTATACTCCATAAACACCTCAAAGCCATTCCAAATTCATCCTATAACCTCAATTTTACTTAATTCTTCTTTCAATACTTCTCTTATTTCAAAAATCCTTCATGAATTACTCTCAACCCACTCTAATATGGGTTATGATCTATACATAACCCTAACATGTAAATTACTTAGGGTTTATTCTAAACCCTAACTCATTACTTGCCATTGAACTATGAATCCAACCTCAAAGGGAGGATTTCATGTGCTTCTTGTCCTATTCAAGGTTTTACCAAGATTACTTTTAAGAATTTAGGGTTAGGATGAAACTTCAACAAACCCTAGGTTTTTGGGAACCAACTAATAACCATGCAATTGTATGGAAAACAATCCCAAGCTTTAAAAGCCCATGTAGTTCCATACCAAATCCAAGTTCCATACCTTTGATCTTAGCTTGCTTGATCTCCTTCCTTCCTCTTCTTCTTCCTCTTCTTCTTCTCTCTTTCTCTCTTCTCTCCCTCTATAATGCCTTCTTCCTTTTGGAGTACCAAATTTGGTCTTATCCAAATGGGTGCTTACTAAGGCCATGTCATTCTCAAATAAAATCCATTTTTGACTTTTAACTTTTCTCTATTTGCACTTAAGCCCTTCCATTCATTCCCAATTTCAATCTCCATCTTTTCTATTTCCATAATGGCATATAACTTATTGATTTATGTCATTTGGCATATAACTTATTGATTTATTATTTATGTCCTAAAGTGGTAAAAGACCACTTTACCCTTGTCTCTAATATTAATTCTGGGTATTTGTTTTATTTTCCGAAAATTTCCATTTAGCTTATAATATACCCTAAACAAGTTCGAAAACTGCTAGGGTATATTTCGAGATGTTACAGATAAGGCCTAGTAATAGCCCCTTCTGATCACCGATTCTCTTGGGCGTCTTTTATGAAGAGCAAGATGGGTACACACATGTTGGGGGAAGGAATGAAGAATTATATTGCATCTTTCTTCATTAATCCTATAACATGATCAAATCAAGGAGTTGATTACCGTTCCCTACTTATCGCCAAGTAATATCGACCTAGTAAATCATTTAAATAAGGTGAAGTAATACGTGTGTTCTAAGTTAAACCTGATTTGGAAACTATTTGAATTATGTTTAGTTTCTAAAATCTCGTGAAATAATATTTTAGTTGTTATATTTAGTTTCTATTTTATATTTGAGAATATTTTTGTACTTCAAGTTAGTAGAAAGTTTCTTTAATATGAGATTTTATTTTATTTTGATTGAGTAGTGCTAAATCAAAGATTGCACAATATTGAATAGAGAAGAGTGATCAGAATATATAATAGTACACACAAAGTTCCTTTTTCTCATAATTATTATATTCCTAGTATTTTATTTTATTTTATCTATCTATCATTCCACTCACTTGTTTTCTCCACACTTTCGCACCTCCAATAAGGCATAGATACAAATTAAATAAATATTGGTGTAGTTGGGGTTGGGGTGGTTCACGGTGTTTTGCTCTCCAATGTTACCATAATATTCAAATAAGAATGAGTATAGCTTCCTCAAGAATATCTTTTACATTGGCAAAATATAAAATATAATTAATGATTTACTCCTATCAAATATATATAATTAATGATTTATTATATAGTAGTTAGACCACTATCTCAAATTTTCCTACTTAACTGCTCTAATAGTCCAAACAAAATCACTAAATCCTCTGTGTTTTTAATTAACATTCATTCTAATCTTTACCCATACTTATTTTCTAAGTTTCCATGCCTGCGAATGTTTTTTAAGGGCTAAATTCTACCCGATAGTCTTTGTTTTATAACTCTAGATCACCTCTTCATACTAGTCTTTCTATATTTCGTTTAACTTTGTTGACTTTCAAAATTAAGTTTAGCAACTAAACAAAGAAACGTACATTCACATTTGATGAAAATTAAAGACTAAAAGTTATGATAACTTTTTGTTTTTGAAAAGGATGGATGTTGATTTCAGATTTTCCTTTGAAATTTAGCCACCTGAAACAGTTTTCTAATAAACAATTTCAAATCATTAGAGTACCAAAACTTTAGCAAACGCATCTTCAAATAAAAAAATTAATAAATCCTGGAATTTTTAAAAATAATTCAAGTTTCATACTCTCATCAGGCTAAGTTAGTACTTGGGATGATCACAAGTAATACCTATATCATTAAAAGTTATTATTACCTTTAACCAAAAAAACTACATAAAATGCTATAGCACATGAAGGAAAGTGATTTTTATAAACTTTGAAGCTTGGGAAATAACTTAGGGTAAAAGATAATGAAAATCATTATCTTTGTATCAAAAGTTAGGAGCTTAATAAAATAAAGATCAGGTTCGATATGTCTATATTTGCATGAACACACAATTGGTAGCTATGGTTATGGGACCCTAGTTGTCACACTAGTGTAGAGGAGTTGTAGTTCAAAAAACATAGTGTTCTTTCAAGAGAGCTTGAATGCTAGACTATAATAAGGGTATGTTTAGTTCTTGTTTTTTAAATTTGTTCTTGAGAACTGTTTTTGAAAACACAGATAACATCTTTTTGGTGTTATCTAAAAAGTCTTTTTGTTATCTAAATTTAGTATTTTCTCAGGTTCTTGTATTTTCTAGAAAATTTGAAAACCAAACATGTTTTCCTTATTATTCTTGTTTCTGAGAAACATATAACAAATTTCAAAATTAGTAATCAAACGTACACTCTACACTATTTCTAGAGACAACATTTTATTTGGAGGATAAACAAGGTAACGCTCTATAAACTTATTATGGTTTTTATAATAAGAAGGTCTATAATTTTATGATTTAAGTAAGGGAATAACAGCTCAACTTGCACCCAACCTAAGATTTGGGTTGAAGCTTGCTGACGAGATAAAATTCTTCTTAAAATATGTAACTTGAAAAATATTAGAGTAAGTGTAGATTAAGATGCAGACAAGGCATGTTATTTTTTTTGGAAAGGTAGTAGGAAAACGATATACTTTGAATGTTGAATTGACAAGTATGTCATTGAAAATAATGTGAAAGTTAGTTGAATTTTTTAGGGCATAACGTATGAAAGTATTTAATGGCCTGAAAAGGAAAGAGCTTTCGGACTCTCTTAGATAAATTCAACAAGTCCAAACCGTTATGGGCGGCTCAGGTCTAAATTGTGGGGTTGTCGATTTGTGCATGGAATTTACTAGAATTAGAAATTGGATTTTGACTCCTTCACCATGAAAATTAAGGAATTAACTAATTAATTAATTTATTTATTTAACAATATATGGAGCACATCAATATTGAACATATAATTGGTATTCTTGTACTACGGTGCACTGTTGGAACTTAGGAAGTATTAGAAAAAGAAAAAAAATATTAAAAAATGATTTTCACATTTGATTTTGACTGCAAAATATAAAAAAAAAAATCAAACATAATGAAAATTCCTCAAAATTTCATGTATTTTTTAATTTCTTAGTGTTTATATAATATAGATAAACAAATAAAATGAGTTTGAATAAATATATAAAATTAATTTTTAAGTTTAAACTATAATAAATAATTCATTGAGAAATGTGAATGACCACACATTTACCGATGAATCATTATGGATGTACTTATTACTATATTAATGAAAACACCTATATATATGAGATCCTCGATAATGAAATATATGAGAAAAACCTTAGAGTTCTCTTCTTATCTCGCTCTTCCTTTCTTTATTCTTATAACAAAAGTTATCAAGACGAGCTCGTATTGCATAAAGTCACAAAACCGTATGGTATTTTTAAGTATGTATTTTTCCTTTTCCTTTTCTTTCTGTCAGCTTTATAGTTAGAAGCTATAAAATCGACGTTATTCATAGCCCCAGTTATGAAAATCTAAGATGATAAATATTTCTTCCGTCATTGATTCATAACCCGAAATATGCAATCGGTTTCCTCCATGTGATAGAATGGGAAATTTGGGAACCATAGCTCCCAAGTTCTCATTTTAAAACATTACCACTTGAGATTAGGATATTATTATTAAATTTTGGTTATTAAGTTATAATCTTCCTATGTCTTTTCACTTTGTCTGGCACGTTAATTATTTAAATGACTAATATCACCAAGCTCAAATTTGCCGCCTCTTAATATTTAGGACAAGAATTATTTATCTTGGATATTGAATGCTAAAATCCACTGATGCTATGAATTGGGAATCCTATCAAGAAGGAAAATACCGCGATCCCAACAGATCGTGCATTAAAGCTTTAATACTTTCGCCATCATATTGATTTAAGGCCTCAAAAGTGAATATCTTACGCTCATGATCCATTGATCCTTCCGAAAGTTTGAAAGAACTTATGACCATCATAAGAGTCAGTAATACTCTAAGGGCCCATTATGATTGATTCATTTACGATCATAAGATTTTATGGGTCGTTGACAATAAGACCTTGTTCAAAATTAACTCGCAGCTAAAATTATGTGGAGAAAAAGTCTAGGATGAGGAGATGCTTGAGAAAACATGTACCACTTTTCACGCCTCTAAAATGCTCCTGTAGCAGCAATATAAAGAGCGTTGTTTTACCAAATATTCTGAGTTAATCACAAGTTCCTCAGAGTCGAAAGGTAATAATGAATCTGTTATTAAAAACCACCAATCTCACCTCACGGATCTATATCATCACAAAGCCAATGCCACACTTCAAACTAATAGACGTGGGCGTGGGCGAAGGCGTGGATATTTTTATGGATCACGAGGTCGAATGCGGGTCGCCATATTTCTTGGAATCAAGGTGATTATAATCAACCTCACAATAAGAAAAACAACTCCAATAACCAGAAGATGAATCATTCAGAAATATTACCGAGAAAGGCAACCGGGCCACATAACAAAAGGGTTTATGAGACTAAATGCTACAGATATGGAATGAAAAGTCGCTGGTCACGTACCTGTCGTATGGCTAAGCATTTGGTTAACCTTTATCAAGCCTCCATCAAAGGAAAAGATAACCAAATTGAGACCAACTTTATTAATGGTCAAGGGACAATGGATCCTCATGATCCTTATCAAGTCTCCCTCCAAGAAGCTAACAATCAAATTGATGACATTTCATTGATAATGATAGTGCAATACCTTTAACTCATTTTGATATCTCTGACTTCTTTGAAGATCCAAGTGGAAAAATTGACCATTTGATTGCTGATGGCAATGTGTGCTATGATTAACATACATGCTTATTAAGTTACTTATTACATATTTATACAACCGAGTAATTTCTATTTCTAAATTTTGTCTTTCTTTGAAAATAAACATATGGATCATTCTCCTGGAGATGCATGTCTTGTTAATTGTGCCACAACTCACACAATTTTAAGTGATAAGAAATACTTTTCAAACTTAACTTTAGTTCCTTTTAATGTTCAAACTATCTCAAGTCCCATTTACCTAATTAAAGGCTCCGGAAAAGCTACTATTGTTATGCCTAATGGCACCAAGTTTCAAATTGATGATGCCCTTTATTCTAATAAATCTAATCGAAATTTACTTAGTTTCAAGGATATTATTCGCCAAAATGGATATCATATCGAAACTAGCGAATCATAAATGGAAATGAGTATTTACTACTCATCGGGCAAAACAAATCTGAACAATTGATTTCTTCATCATAAGGATTATATCAAACAACTATTAGACTTCTTGAATCTCATGCTATCATGAACCAGAAGTTCAATGATCCAAAAGCATTTTTATTGTGGCATGAATGGCTTGGACACCCGAGACTTTCAATGATGTGCCGTATAGTTCAAAATTATAACGGGCATCCGTTAACAAGCAGACAAATTTTAAAATCTCATGATTTTAGTTGTACTGCTTGTTCTCAAGGCAAATTAATTATTAGACCATCTTTTACAAAGATTGCGTCTGAATCCCCTGCATTTCTAGAACGTATTCAACGGGATATTTGTGGGTCTATTCACCCACCTAGTGGACCTTTTTGTTATTTTATGGTTTTAATTTATGCGTCCACTAGATGGTCTCATGTATGTCTTCTTTCTACCCGAAATGTTGCATTTGCTAGATTACTAGCCCAGATAATTCTACTCATGGCACAATTCCTTGATCATCCTATCAAGATAATTCGTCTTGATAATGTTGGTGAATTCTCATCTCAAGCCTTTATTGATTATTGTATGTCCATTGGAATAGATGTTCAATACTCAATTGCTCATGTTCATACTCAAAATGGGTTGAATGAATCCTTTATCAAACGTCTGCAATTAATTGCTAGACCATTATTTTTTAACACCAAATTGCCTTTATCGGCATTAGGGCATGTTATTATTCATGCTGCGAATTTAATTCGCCTTTGTCCTACAACCAATCAAGATTTATCCCCATTACAACTTATTCTAGGTTATCAACCTAATATTTCACATTTACGTGTTTTTGGTTGTGTTGTTTATGTTCCCCCTGCACCCACTCATCGAACTAAACTAGGTCCTCAACGCCGTCTTGGTATTTATGTTGGTTTTCAATCTTCATCTATTATTAACTATATTGAGCCTCTCACATGTGAGGTTTTTACTGCTCGATTTGTAGATTGTCATTTTAATGAAGATGTTTTCCCGTAATTTAGGGGGAGGAAAAAGTCAGTTCTAGAAGAATGGCGAGAAATTAGATGGACTGAATCATCTTTTTCTTATCTTAACCCCCTCACAAAGCAATCTGAATTAGAGGTCCAAAAGATAATTCATTTACAAAATCTTGCAAATCGATTACCTGATGCATTTATTGATTCAACAAATGTTACAAAAATGTCAAAATCACATATACCAGCTGCAAATATCCTAGCATGGATTAAAATTCCAATGGGAAAATTGAAATATAGCGTGGCCAATGAGCCTAAGCCACAATTAAAACGCGGACGACCTATTGGCTTAAAAGATACAATTCCTAGAAAAAAGAAAAGTGTTAAATTCAATGCTCCTAAAGAGCACACTCTTAAAGAGAAAACAAATGTGAAAGGATTAAATGATGAACTAATAACCCTCAGAGAGGCATCAATTGGAACAATTATCTCATGAGATTGTAAACAAGATATAACAATGAAACCCTAGCCTCCATCTCTCTCTCCTCGTCTTGTTGGTCTCGTGCTCCTATTTTTTCGCTTCTCGAAGGTCTGAAGGTTATAAAACTTGATATCTTCAAAATGTTTTCGGTTTAACCGGGACCTAGAAGAACTTGCATGTAAAGAGCAGAAAATATATTAATAAACGAGCACAAAGCTCCCAAAGAGTACACAAGAGGGGTACAAAAGGGGAGAACACTACCACTCTCACCTATACCCTAGCCAGGTTCTGGGATTGGAAATAAGGCAGAAAGTACAGAACACTCTCCTTGGGTTATTGCAACACTCTTGAGAATTCTTCTGATTGATTGGCCAACCGCGCTGAATTCTAGGCAAGAGAGCTATCTCTTCATAACATGTAAGGTTCCAAGAACAGTTTCATTCAAGCTAGACAACAAAACCGTAACATTTAGTGTTAGCCATTACGATGTGATATGGATTGCATTTGTTGGTATAATATTTTGAGGATGGGGCGATAGTTTGAAAAAGGCACCGCCTTTTCTTTCTCGAAGGAAATGGTTTGCAAACGGATGACTCTCTGTTAGGAGAGGCATTGAATGAAAGGTTAAGCGTATTGTCAAGAAATGGTTTTCGGACGAAGATGGTTCTCCGTCGACTCCAAGTCTTTCGAGATCAAGGTAGAGGGGGAAGGCAGAAAGGTGCAGGTAATCATAACAGAAAGACGAAGGGGCCAGAGCTCTTGGATTCGTTTTAAAGAAGAAGGGGTAAGAATCCTACTCAAGGGAGTTGAGTCCTTTAGAAGGGAGGTAGGAAAGATTAGCGGAGGTGTGGAATGGTGGGAGAATGGTAGGAGGTATAGTTTGGAATCAAAGAAAAACGCTGCTGGGCGTTTCATACTGTGCTCGGTTGCTGATGAAGATGGAAAAAGGCACAGCCTTTTCTTTCCTGAAGGAAATGGTTTGGTAAACCTGATGGACTCGTTAGAGAGGTATCAAGATAGCGGATTTAAGGCAAAGGGAGAAAAAGAAAGCCAACAAAGATCAATCTCCTTGGGAAGACGGAGAATCTAATGCGAGATCAGTAAAAAGTCAGCCACGTGCGGATACAATGGCATCCGGAAATAATCAGGATGCATTATGGTTGGATATTAGCGATTGCTTATTAAAAGGGGATTTAGGGCTGCTAAAAGATGGAGTGGTGGGAAGTTGGAAGTCACAGCCAGCAACAAACACGATATCTTCAGAGGTGGAAGCTTAGGCCAAGAAGGCTTAAAGGTTGAAGGGGAATATGTTCTTTCATCCTTTAAATCAGAACCTATTCTTCATGGGTTTTGATTTGACTAAGAGGTGATCGTGGTCATGAGAAGAACGGATCCGCAAGGGGGAAGTTTTCGTCGAACCATGTACTCGTCAACTCGGTCGCACGAAGTATAGGCCAAGACCAAGAAGGCTGATAAGAGTGGTTGGCTTACCTCTTACACCGTGACGTAAGAAATTCGGTAAAAATTCCGAGATAGTCAGGAGGTTTCAGAGTCATGGATAAGGAAACAAGCCTAATGAAGAATCTTCTTTGGGCAAGAATCCTGGTTAAAATGAAAAGCTCCAGAAGACCTACATATGTTAATCTGCTTGCGGGGGCCAGAAGTTACGAACTCCAATTATGGTGGGAGATCCAACCAAGGGTAACGGAGGTGTATCCGCATTACCGTAAGAGAAACAACCATGACAAATCCAGAGTAAGACGGAAAGATAATGCCGCCACAAGGCGCGTGATTGCAAAGGGGGGAGCAACGAGTCCCATTCTCCGAGAGAAGCAGCCGGATAAGGGTCACGTTAGCTTCTACAAAAATGCGTAGACAGGCGCGGCTTGCTTCAGTATCTAAAGTGCGTTGGGATCACCAGAAAAGGGCCCATATCCCAATGTGAAATTCAAAAGATTATGGGGGAGAGGTGGAGAGAGGAGGGATCTAAATTACCAAGGGACACCTTGAGATGCAACCTAGGTCTTCACCGTGGGGATGAGGCAAGCCAAAGCCCAAGTGGTCTTCAAGGCGTCGTTGCGGGCCAAAGCCCACGAAATCATAAGGGGAATGCAGCAAGGCCCATTAAGATGTTTTGTTTGGCAGATCAGAGGACAGAGTAAGCAGGGATGCTTAGGGAGAAAGTAATGGGTACGGCGAACCCTAATCTCGCTAATCTTAAGAAAACTGATACTTCGGGGGTCAAAGAGAAAGGCTGCCAAAAGAAGCGGCCAACACAAAATCTAGGGCAAAGCAAGGATAACAACTCAAAATGGGGCGCGCGCAGAAAGGTGAGAAGGATGTCGAGGGAAGTAAGAGGAAGTCAGTTCGAAGAAAAGGAAAGCTCTCTTTACGACTTTCAAGTTAAATCTAAATTCCAAGAAGGTTCCGAGAGACTTAATCTTGTAGATTCGAATGCTCCGAGGAGAGTTAAGGTGATTCTTCCGAGGAGAAGACACTGAACCCCTTCCCCCTTCCTGTTGGTGGTTCTGGAAGGTTTAAAACCGAGGTCGGGAGGGAGATCAAAACATGTTGGCTTCACAATTCCCTAGGGGAGAGATCATCGACATCAAAGCTTGAGGATGAAGGTGACGACATTTTTCATGCGGAAGGATACGAATCTTATGCAGTGCCCTCGGGGAAGTTCATGGGATCGGCCCATGCCGTCGAGTAAGGCATGGCGGATCCTACCCAAGCCTCAAGAGAAGGAGGTTTTCGGGTCAGGTCAAGTTAGTTTCACGGATCGCGGGTCGGCTTCAAGTAATGGTTCGGTCCCGGAGTTGGGCCGAGCCCAGGGTAGGCACTTAGGTTTGGTTCGTTCCAATCAAACCGACCCAGGCCCAACACCCAATACCGCCTCTTCACGAGTTGCTCTGCGGTGCCTACCGTGGTGAGGCAAAAGGGAAAAGGGGTCACGAATGAGCTGTCGTTGAGGTCTCCCTTGCAACCAAACTACAAATGCTCTGATGGCAATAAGGGGAACGTCACACACAATTGGGAAGTTGGCGAGAACAGAGAGGATCTTAGTCAGGAAAATGACTGTCTCAAAATTCAAAGGTACGACGACAACCTATATGAACAGTCTCCTTCTTCCCTTATCTCTGTTTTTGGCCGTCCTCGTTACCACAAAGTATTTCGGCCCGGCAGAGTATCAACTGAGACGAGACTTGGAACCATTATGTGTATACTGTCAGCAGGAATGGGAGTAGATTTTTCTAAGCAAGAATTGAAGAAAGGAGGGGTATGATGTAAATGAATGCAAAGGACTAAGGGAGGCCCAAAACAGTCATCAGCTGACTGCATTAGTAATGGAGTGCCAAATACCAAGCAATTAGTAATTTCAGGTTCCCACTATGGGTTTGAAAAGGAGATTACGAAATTATTGTGAAACTTAGTCGATGCACAAAAACTCGGTAAGGGAAAGGGATGCTTGACATTGTCAAAGAGCGAGCGAGAATTAAGAAAACTGAAGTGCACAATTAATTATAATGGGAAGAAGACAAGCAGGAAAGACGAAAGGGATAAGGGGAATCTACTACTAAAGTTAAATGAAGATTAAAATTTCACATGGAATGTCAGAGGCGTGAATGACCCGGTCAAAAGGAGAGGATCAAGAGTTCTCTCAGACTGTGGTGACTTGGGGCTTGTCTCCAAGAAACTAAGGTCCAACAAATGAATAATGTTATGGCACGAGCCTGGGTGGGGTCAACCTCAACTAGAGATTTGAACAGGTCCCATGGGAGGTATTCTTCTCTTGGGATAAAAGAGAATCACCGCATGGTAGATTCGCCATGTGTGCCTTCGCTTCTTGCTTGTTTTAGAATGGGCGTAAGACGGCTCTAATGGTTTTTCGGTGTATGGCCCGATTGAGGAAGAGGCTCGAGAATCTTTTCCGGGAAGAGTCAACTGGACAGTGGGCCTTTGGGAAGACCAGTGTCATACATTTTAATGACACTTTTCTCCTGAATCCCAAAGATCTAGAGGTAAGTAGTGATTTCCAACACCATGAGAAGGCTTTCTGACGTGCTGAATGACCTGGGTTTGAGAGACCTTCCTTCGCAGAGAGCCTGCACTCAAGTGTGGTGACTCCACGGTAGACACTGTCCCGCTTAGACAGATTTCGGTCTCTCCAGACCGGGAGAGTCATCAGTAATTATGCAGGATCCGTAGACGCCGCCTAAACCGCCTCCGATCACTTCCCCATTATGTTGACAGCCGGAGGGTGTTAGGAACAAGATCCTCCCTTTTCAAGCTAATTAATGGGCTGAAATATGAGGGTTTCAAAGAGATTTTAAAAGGGTGGTGGCAGAATCTTCAGTTTTACGAGTCATTCAGTTTCATCATCTCTGCAAAGTAAAAGGCCCTGAAAGGTTTACTCAAGACTTGGAACAGAGATGTTTTTGGTAAAGTTGAGACCAATAAGAAGGATGCTCTTCGTAGGGTAAGTTTCTGAGATGAGCTCGAGAAGGAAAGGGGTCTGAGACTCGAGGAAGTTGAGGAACGCACTAAGGCCAGAGATGATTTCAAAAGTCAGCTCCCATGGAGGAGACCTCCTAATAAAAATCCGTAGAGACTTGGTTAAAAGAAGGGGACACAGGAATACTAAGTTCTTTTCAGCCGTGATGGCTAATGCCCACGGGAGAAGAAATTACCTTAAAAGACGCATCAGCCAGAGTTTGATAAGGAGGTCGAGATTACAGTCCGGTGAATGCATTCCAAAACTTGCTTTCGGCCCCGGGCAGATGCATGCCCTCCCCTCCTCTGCTTTTTAATTAATGAGATCGGGTATGAGGAAGTCGCTAGCCGGAGGAAGCTGCAGGAGGAAATCAAGCAGATTGTGTCTTAACAGTGAAAAGGCTCCCGGACCTGATGGCTTCCTTTTAACCTTCTAGTCTTTCAGTTGGGACTTTGTAAAGAATGAAGTTCTAGGTTTTTTCAAGGAGTTTCATGAACAGAGCAGATTTGTTAAACATCTAAATGCGACTTTTCTGGTATTGATCCCCAAGAAACAGACTGTGGAGGACTTTAAGGACTTAAGGCCAATCAGCCTTGTGGGTGGCTTATACAAGATCTTGACAAAAGTGCTGGCCAACATAATCAAGAGAGTCTTGGACAAGGTAATTTCTAAGTCCCAAAATGCCTCTTTGCAGAGGGCCGACTCGGGATGCACCGATTGCCAATGAGATAAAGGGACTCAACCCTCGAAAAAGGAAGGAGTGTGATTTGGATCGGCAACCGGATAGAAAAAGCCTACGACACCATCGGGCTTGGGAGTTCTGACGTGCCATGGGTTAGACGGGATTCTGTTTGACGAGCTGCATCAAATGGTGCATTTCCACAACTTCTTCTCGCTCCTATCAATGTATCCCTAGTCAGTTTTTCCCTAGTCAGCTTCTTCCCTAGCTCTAGGGGTTTGAGATGTATGACTCTATCCCTTACCTCTTCACATCGAATGGAAACTCTGGTTATCCAAATCGCGCCATCGATGAAACCATCTCTTGCACCAAGATCGCCATGGGAGAGGGAAGAGTCAAGTATTTCCACCTCCTCTATGCCGATGACACACCTCTCTTTGCAAGGTCACAATGATGAATTAAAGTTTATGCTGGACTTAATGTGGTTCGAAGCGGTTTTGGGTCGAAAACCACCCAACCAAGTTTAAATCCTCTCTATTAATTTTCATGGGCTAGTACGGAGGAGTTAGCCTCAGAGCTCAAGGTCGTGAAGTCGCCCCTTCCCACGCACTCCAACTGGCCTCTAGGAGCCAAACATAAAGCACCAAGTGTTTAGGATTCGGTAGAAGAAAGATTCCGGAAGAGATAGGCATTCTAGAAGATTCAGTACATTTCAAAGGGCGAAAGGGCCACACTCATCCGTAGTTCTTTGTCCAACCTCCCGATTTATCATCTCTCTCTTTTCCGAGCACCCCTGAAGGTGTGTGCTAGATTGGAAAGGATTCAAAGACAGTTTTTTTGGGGAGGAAGCGACCTTGATAAGAAAGTCTCTTTGGTGAGCTGGGCCACATTGTGCACTGAAAAGAGAAAATGGGGCATTGGGATAAAAAACTTCTCGAAGATGAACAAGGCTAAGCCAAGAAATGGAATTTGCGCTTGCCACCATGTAAATTCGCTGAGAAAAGTTATTTGATAAAGAATTGGTGAGTCTTCCATGGTTGGCATACCCAACCTCGTAGGGCAGATATGGGACTAGCTTATGGAAGGAAATTAGGAAAGAGTGGCCCAGTTTTTTCCAAAATGCGGTCTTCTCCCTAGAGGATGGTAGGAGGATCAATTTTTGGAAAGATGTTTGGTGTGGAGAGGAGGCCCTGTGTTCTAGATATCCCTCTCTTTTCAATTTGGCGTTAAACAAAGAGGCCAAGATTGTGAACATCTGGGATAGAGATGGTGGGGTCAGCGCTGTCCCAACTCTTTCTAAGACCCCAATGATCGAGATCAAGAGGCAATTGGATTCCTTCATACCCTTCACGTAGTTTAATCCACGCTCTTCCTGGGTGAGGACAAGTCGCTACAAAGAGTCACAAGGAAAAAGGATCTCTGCAAAGAGTATATAAAGGTTCTCACCCTTCCTGCCTTTGACTTCCCTATCGCCTAGTTTGGAATCCGCTGCTCCCCAAAAAAATAGGAGTCTTGCTCGAAGCTACTGGGGCAAAGTGCCACTGGGACCTCAACTCAAACGCTCGTGGAATGACTTTGCAATAGATGGTTTATGTGCGAGGAGGATGAGGAGAATATAGACCACTTACTAATCCATTGTAAAAGTTCTAAAATGTTGTGAAATCTTTTTTTGTCAATCGTTGGGACTAGTTGGGTCTTTCCGCAGTCGGTGCTTCACACCCTTTTAGCTTGGCAAGGGGCCGTCGTAGGTAAAAAGCTTAAAAGAATCTAGCTAGCTGCACCTTCAGGTTTATCAGGACTCTTCGCTGCTAGAAATAGGTTGGTGTTCCAGAACGAGGCACCACCGACCAAAAAATCAAAGCTTAACTTTGTATCCAACTGTAAGCCTAGCTAATCGCAGATAGGAAATGATAAACCAATTATGTTGTGGAATTCCTAACTTAGCTGGAGAGTAGGTAGTTTTTTGGCTTTTGCTTGTTTGGTCAGTTCCCTTGTCCACACATCCTCGTACTTGGAACCTTCCCTTCATCTATAATATCTGTTTTTACTGATAAAAAAAAATATATAACAATGAAGAGATATCTATTAATTATATACATAAGGGTAAAATATGGGATCGAAATATTACCCTTATAGATGGTGCTTTTTCTTTCCAAGTGGCTATGGACATCATAAGCAATGATGAAGACTGTGGAGCCACAAAAAATATGAATGAATGTTGACGTCAAATGATTAGTTAAATTGGAAAGAAGCAATTCAAACAGAGTTAAAATCACTGGCTAAACGAGAGGTATTTGGACCAGTAGTTCAAACACCTAAAGATATAAAACCTGTTGGATATCGATGGATCTTTGTACGAAAGAGAAATGAGCAAATTGAAATCATGCAATATAAAGCATGCTCAGGGCCCGTTTTCACAAAGACACGGGAATTGATTATGAGGAGACATATTCTCCCATAATTGATGCAAACTACATTTATTTAATATATTTAGCGCCTCCTACACCTGATGATGCATCGATGAATGAAGGTCATAGCCTATTTATATGGATCCATTGATACTAATGTATATATGAAAATCCCTAAATGATTCAAATTACCGGAAGTAATGAATTCAAAACCACGGAGCATGTATTCAATCAAGTTACAACGATTTTTATATGGATTAAAACAGTCTGGTTGAATGCGGTATAATCGTTTAAGCCAATATTTGCTCAAAGAAGGATATGTGAATAATTCAATTTGCCCATGTGTTTTTATCAAGAAAGTAGCAATTGAATTTGCAATTATTGCGGTATATGTGGATGATTTGAATTTGATTAGGACTCCTAAAGCGCTCATCGAAACAATTGACTACTTAAATGAGGAATTTGAAATGAAAGATCTTAGGAAAACAAAATATTGTCTTGACTTGTAGATTGAGCATTGTTCAAATGGTGTATTAATCCACCAATCAACATATATAGAAAAAGTTCTGAAGCGCTTTCATATGGATAAATCACACCCCCTTAGTTTCCCCATAGTTGTTAGGTCGCTTGAAATGACCAAAGATCCATTTCGGCCTAAAGAAGAAATGAAGAATTGCTTGATCCTAAAGTACCATATCTCGGTGCAATTTATGCACTAATGTATCTTGCAAATTATGCTCGACCAGCCATTGCTTTCTCAGTTTTTTTTTTTTTTTATCAGTAAAAATCAAGTATTATAAAAAGGAAAATTTCTATGAGTACACAGGACGTGAACAACCAGAAAAAGCCAAAACAAGGCAAACAAAAACCTACCTACACCCCATCCATGTGAGGAAATCTAAAACAGAGTTTGTATTAGCGTTGCTATACAAGTTAGCCCAAGTCCACAAATTAGAGATAAAGTTAATTTTAATCCTCTGGGCTGGGGTAGCCTAGTTTTCGAATGCCAGCCTGTTTCTAGCATGCCAAAGAGCCCAAAAAAGACACGAGGGAGCTGTTGTCTATATTTTTTTCCGCTTCTTTCCCATGGCGACTCCTTGCCAAGCTAAAAGGGTATGAAGGACCGAATGTGGGAACACCAACTAATCCCCACCATTAGCGAAACAAGTCCTAACATTTTTCTTGCAGTAGATCGATCGTAGTCTATGGTCTCCTCGTCCTCCTCACACAGAAAGCATCTGTTAGCAAAAGCCATTCCTCGGCGTTTGAGATTATCCAAAGTGAGTATTTTGCCCCATGCAGCTTCCCAAGAAAAGATTCCCATTTTTGAAGGCACGACTAAATTCCAGATCAAACGATGGGGAAAATCACCTGCGGGGGATATATCATAACCTTTATACATGACCTTTACCGAGAAACTCTTTACCTTAACTTCCTTCAATAAAAGCATATCTTCACCCATTGGTCGAAAAATTTGATCGTGAAGAGTTTGTAGAAATCTTGTCATCTCTTGATCTCGATCATTGAGAGCTCTTATGAAGGTTAGGGACCCGACATCCAACCCCTCGCTATCACATGTCATAACCATGGCCTCCTTATTCAGAGCTAAATTAAAAAGTACAGGATACCTAACACACAACGCCTCCTCTCCACACCAAACATCCTTCCAGAAGTTGATTATTCTTCCATCCCCAAGGGCAAAGACCGAGTTCTGGAAAAAAACTGGGCCATTCTTTCCTGATATCCTTTCATAAACTAGTCCCATAACCGCCTCTGATATCACTGGTATGCCAGCCACCACAAGACTCACCAAATTTACTACAAATAACCTTCCTCCAAAGCGAGTTCCTTTCGTTGGCAAACCGCCAACTCCACTTGCTAAGCAACGCCTTATTCATCTTAGATAAGCTTTTAATCTCGATGCCACCTTTGCTCTTATCCGTGCACACTGTGGCCCATCTCACCAAAGAAATTTTCCTATCATGGTCGCTCCCACCCCAGAGAAACTGCCTTTGGATCTTTTCCAATCTAGCACAGACCTTCTGTGGCATTCGGAAGAGAGAGAGGTAATAAATTGGAAAGGCAGATGAGTCGCTACGAATAAACGTGGCTCCTTCGCCTTAGAGATATCTTGAGATCTTCGAGAAGCTAGCCTCTTTCGAAATCTCTCTTCGATCGAGTCCCATACTCCTACAGCCTTATGCTTGGCACCTAGGGGGAGGCCCAAGTAGGATGTAGGGAAGGATCCAGTTTTACACCCCAACTCATTAGCTAACTCCTCCGCATTATCCACTGGACCAATTGGAATGATTTCGCTTTTGTTTAAGTTAATTTTCAAGCCTGATAACGCTTCGAACCACATCAAAATCTAGCTTAGATACTTTAACTGATCTTTGTTAGCCTCGCAAAAAATAAGCGTGTCATCAGCATAGAGGAGGTGGGAAATAACCAGATCCCCCCTCTCCCATCTATAATCCTGCTACCATAAAGATAATTTCCTTATTATACAGTTTATCGAAAACAATGGAAGCTTCCATACCAATTACAAAGATATAGGGGGAGAGGGGGTCGCCTTGTCTCAACCCCTTAGAGCTTGGAAAGAAGCCAGCTAGGGATTCGTTGATGAGAACCGAAAAGGAGGTTGTGGATATGCACCATTTTATCCAGCTTAACCACCGGCTGCCAAAACCCATCCTTCCCATTACCTGGTATAGGAACTCTCAACTGATACTTTCGTAAGCTTTTTCAATATCTAGCTTGCAGACCATCCCTTGTTTCTTCCTTCTCAAGGTTGAGTCCACTAATTCATTAGCAATCAGCACTGCATCCAAAATCTATCGGTCTTTTACAAAATCATTTTGAGACTTAGAAATCACCTTGTCTAGGACCCTCTTAATTATGTTAGCTAATACTTTGGTCAGAATCTTGTATAAACCACCCACAAGGCTTATTAGCCTTAAATCCTTAAAGTCCTCTACAGTCTGTTTATTGGGAATCAACACCAAAAAAGTCGCATCCAGATTCTTGACAAATCTGCTCTGTTCATGAAACTCCTTGAAAAAACCTAGGACTTCCTTCTTTACAAAATCCCAGCTAAAAATCCAGAAGCTTTTGGAAACCGTCTGACGGGGCCTTATCACCGGTTACACTTAAATAGCCGTCCAAATTTCTTCCTCCGAAAACTTTCCTCCAAATTCCTTAGCAAATTCTTCCTCCAAACCGATCTCATTGATTGCCATATCAGGAAGGGAAGGTCTCCATCCTCCAGGAGCCGAAAACAAATTTTGGAAGGCCGCCACTAAACCATCCTTTATCTCTGCCTCCTTTTCTAGCTTTCTGCCATTGATGCTAATACTTTTAACAAAATTTCTTCTCCTGTGGGCATTCGCAGTCCTATGAAAGAACCCCGTGTTCTTGTCCCCTTCCTTAAGCCAGGTCTCTCTGGATTTTTGTCTCCATGAGATCTTCACGAGGGCCCGCTTTGAAGCCTGGCCAAGCTCAACCCGCTCCTCCACTTCCTCGAGATTCAGATCCCTTTCCTTCTCGAGATCATCCCAGAAAGTCACCCTACGGAGGGCGTTCTTCTTGTTAGTTTCCACTAAATCGAAAACTTCTCTGTTCCAAGTCTTCAGAATACCTTTTAGAGCTTTCAGCTTTGCAGAGAGAATGAAACTGTAAGAACCATGAAACTGGAGATTTTGCCACCATCCTTTCAAGGTCTCTTGAATCCCCGCCAACCACATCAATTCGGCTTAAAGGTGAAGGGCCCATTCTTACTCCATCACGTCCAACACCGGGGGCAAAGGATCGTGAGACCGGCCCGCGCATGCATTCAATCACTTTGCCCAGCTGGACTCTCCCAATCAACTGAGACTACAAATCTGTCTAAACGGGACTTTGATCTACCATTAAGGCCACCCCGCCAGCTGAAAGGCCCACCCTGAAGCGGGAGATCTCTCAACCCCAAGTCGCTCAGGATGTCGGCAAATCTTCTCATGGAAATCCTGCCCCCTTTAAATCTTTCGTCAGGAGATAGAATCTCATTGAAATCACCTCCCACGCACCATGGTTCGTCCCACAGACCTTTTATGGATCCAAGCTCTTCCCAAAAGAGTTCTCTAAGACTCTTCTCGACCGGGCCATACACCCCTGAAAAATCCCATTGAAACCCGTCCTCTTCCATTCTGAATAAACAAGAAACTGAAAAATTACCCACCAAGGAGTCCACCAAACTGATGCGTCTTTTATCCCAAATCAGAAGAATGCCCCCTGCGGACCCTTCAGCGTTCAGAGCTGTCCAGTTCAGGAAACGCCCCACCCCAAGGCTGCGAACCATTTCAATGTTCATTTCTTGCACCTTAGTTTCTTGAAGGCAAACCATGTCCACTCTGTGAATCTAATAAAATTCTTGATGACTTTCCTTTTTTCAGGATGGTTCGCCCCTCTTACATTCCAAGATAGAATTTTGAGCTTCATTATAACTTAATCTATATATTCCCCTTATCCCTTCCTCCTCCTCCTCTGTTTGTCTGTTTCCCATTATAATTAATGGTGCTCTTCAGTCTCCTTAGTTCCCGATCACTTTTTGACACTGTCATGTTTCCTTTCTCCTTACCGCTTTTTTGTTGAGCCACTAAATTCCTCAATAAATCCAAAATCTCCTTTTCAAACCCCTTTGTTGGAAAGCCTAAAAATTCACTAAATTTAGCCAAGCAACTACTTTCCCAACTGTCATAAGGCACTAACTCTGAGGGTTCCTGATGTGCCTCCTATTCTTCTGGGCCGACCGTCGCACTCTCCCCACCACTGTCATTACCCCGCGTAATCCCACCCCTTCCCCTACCATCAACTATCGCCATCCCCACACTTAGATCTTCATACCCCCTGTAGTGCCCCGTGCCCGAAAAACCCCTCCGTAGCAAGAGACTACTAAAAACAAAACGGAAGCAGGGAGATGTGTCGCTGAGGTTATCGACATACCTATTCGTATAGAAGCAAACGTCGTCCTGAGGTAGATCCTCTCGTATCATGTCTTCTTCCCGGCAATGTGTGTTATTCCCCTCCTCACCAAAATTTGAGTCCCTGGAACTAGCCCGTTTGCACTCTAGAGGCATAGAAGGCCTTAATACTAGTCCTTGTTTCAGCCTAGACTCTCCCACATCCTCAAATTGAGCATTTACGACTAAGCGCTCAAATTCCATACGGGAGTAGTTCTGCTAGAATAGCTTGAGCTTTGGTCATTTCAATCAAGATCCAAACTCGTAGTCACTCGGATTTGGCTCCATCTCAAGACCCAGCCCGTATGTAGCCCCACCCACTGACTGCCCCGTGAGCTTAATCCGCCCCAAGGTCCTTCTGCTCTTGGGTCATGGATAGGTACATCGGCACCCTACCCGAGGAAGCAGGCCAACTCCCTAAGGACTTACCCTGGCTTAGTGCCCCTGTACCTTCGCTCCTGCCCGCGCACGCACCAATGTCTTCTTTAAACTCAAGCCCTAATCTCATTGATGTCTCCCCTGGAATACTGAGGGGGCAAGAATTTGGTTTAAACTCCCTTCCCACATGGGTGTTGACCCCTCGATCATTACCTCCGTCCAAATGTACCATCTTCTCGCCGATGGTACTCTTCAACTTTTCCCCAACATTAAACCTATCTTCTACACCATCAACACCCGCAATTGCAAAGGAGTGGGTATCTCTCGGAACCTTACCTGATATCGATTCCCGATCCAAGACCATGATAGATCTTCCATTTTCTCCCGTCTAGCTCCCTTTTACTTCTTTTTAACTCCTGCCCTCCTCTGCTCCCCAGCCCCGCTGCTTGTGTTTTTCCTCTTTCTGCCCCGACATATGAGTTGAACACTTCTCTTGATGCTCCTTTTCTTCACCCGCAATGTCTTCACTTTTTTGAAGAGAGACGAGGTTGTACTTCTCTGTAATTTTTGTTTTTTCTACACTCAACCCCGTACTTTTTACCCTTTGATTATCCACAGCATTTTTCACTGTTGACCATTCAGCTTGTTCCCTATGACGTTTTGGGCTTTGGCCCACACCAGTTTCTTGACGAGGGCTTGGGTTTTGGGCTGCATTCTCCCCCGTTTACTGTGCCAAAATGTCCTTTTCACACCCGCTCAAAGACTTGTGTATCTCCCTCCTTTCTTTCCTTGATCCCCATGTTGTTTTGGGATACGTAGCATATCTTGGGCCCCACATTGGGGATCCCAACACACTTTAGACTCTGGGACACTCCTCCACCTGACCCACTCATTCCCAGGACCCTCTGTTGACTCTCAGCACACTGCATCTCTCCAAAAGTGTGAAACCTTTTTCCTTTTGCAACTCTCACCCGTTCGTTGGCGCGTGACTTTCCTTCGTCTCTTCACCGGGGTCCGGCCAAGAGGCCTCGTTCTCAGAACCTGGGATAAATCCCTACTACTCTTGGTCGATCTCCCACCAAATTTGAAGTTCATAACTTTCGCCCCGCGAGCGACATTAACTCGAAGAAGGTTTTCTAGAATCGCTTATTTTTACCAAGATTCGCTCAATCGAAGGTCCCTTCCTTCGGGTCAAGCTTTATCCAAAAGACAAACCTCCGCACCTATCTCCCACTTTTTTCAATATACCTTCTGTCCACAGGTGCAAGGGCAAGCCAAACACTCTGATCCAAACTTTTGAATCTTGGTCTATTCTCCCTTCACAACCTGTTGACGAGGTCCACCATTCAAGATGCATCGCTTCCCCCCTAAAGATTCTGCTACCATTCTCCATAACCCAGTCTGCCTCTTCCACCAATTCAAAACTCATGAATAAAAGTTTCTAACTTAGTTTTTGAAAATTACACCCCCTCTCCCTTCAACCTCGTTTAGCCCACGCTACCGCATCGGGCCGTATGTATGCTTGATGTGACTTCCATCCTCCCACCACGCCCATTTTAGCCAATTCCCAAAACTCTCAGATACACTCGCTAATATCCAACCATATCGTGATCCCGGTTTCCTCTTCGCTGAGTCGTCGCTTCCACGCTTTGATTGAAGCCGTTTTGCCCTTCCCTCGTCGCTCCCACCTTCGAGGGTAGTTGGCTTCATCGGGCTTTACTTTTTTCTCCTCCTCCGTTTCCATCGTTCCTAGAACCAGCAGAGCTTCCTCTAACATAGACTACCCATTTATCAGGCCATTTCCTTCTGGAAACGATAATCGATGCCATCTTCCATCAAGGTCTGCAACCGAACAGAGTATGAACCGCCCTTCATCATTTTTCCTTAACTCCAAACTATATCTCCTTCCATTCTCCCTCCATTCCAGCCCTCTATTGTTGTTCTTCCCTACTTCCTTTCTAAAAGACTCAACACCCTTAGATAAAATCTTTGTTCCTTCTTTTCCAAAGTGGATCCAAAAGCTCCGCTCTCCTCGCCTTTCTATAATAATCACCTGAACCTTTCTGCCTTCCCCCTCCTCCTTAAGCTCGAAATATTTGTAGTCGACGGAGAACCATCTCCGTCCGAACACCCTCATCTCCGTCCGAGCATAATTTCATTTCTCAGTTAATTTACTAGCAAGATACAGTTCAGCTCCAACTAAAAGGCACTAGAATGGAATTAAACATGTATTAAGATATCTCTGTGGGACATGTAACATGGGATTATTTTATTCCAAAACATTGGAACCACAAATTTTCGGTTATACAGATGCAAGCTATCTTTCAAACCCTCACAAAGCTCGATCACAGACATGATATATATTTACTTATGGAAATACTGCTATATCCTAGAGGTCAGTAAAACAAACAATGGTGGCCACCTCCTCCAACCATTCAGAAATACTTGTCATGTATGAAGTTAGTCGAGAATGTGTTTGGTTGAGATCCATGATACAACACATCAGAAAATCATGTGAATTATCTTCTATTAAGAACAAACCAATAGCATTATATGAAGATAATGTTGCGTGTATTACGCAAGTCAAAGAAAGGTATATTAAAGGTGATCAAACTAAGCACATTTTACCAAAATTCTTTTATACTCATGAACTTCAGAACAGTGGTGAAATCAATGTGCAACAGATAAGGTCCAGTCATAATCTAGTAGATTTATTTACAAAAGCTTTGCCCACTACAACATTCAAGAAGTTTGTACACCATATTGGTATGCATCAGGTAAAAAGTCTTCAAAATGACGTATTATGTCACTATCAGGGGAAAAATTGTTAAAGATGTTAGTATACTGCACTCTTTTTCCCTTCATCCAGGTTTTATCTCACTGAGTTTTACCAAGGGAGAATAACGAGATAGTACTAACTATCTAATGATGGTCATTCAAAGGGGAGTGTTATAAATAATTCATTGAGGAATGTGAATGACCACACATTTACCGATGAATCATTATGGATGTACTTATTATTGTATTAATGAAGACCCCTATATATATGGGATCCCTGATAATGAAAGATAAGGAAAAAAATATATCTTTAGAGTTCTCTCTTTCTTTTCTCAGTTTCTTTCTTCTTTTCTTCATTCTTTATAACATAAACATGTTTTTTAATTTTTCGTTTCAATTTTTTTTCCTATCACTTTCCCTCTTTATTTGCTTCTCTATATTCTTTCTTTAGTACTTTTCGGGGCCTTAAGTTGTTTATAGGAATTTGTTTGATGTTCACTCGTTGAGTGAGAATCAAGAAATTAGAAGAGAAAACAGGAAAGAAATTGGAAAAATGGGACTTAAATTCAAAGCTAAAAGAGAAGGGTGTTTAGAAATTACTTGTAGACTGAATGGCTGACCTCATTTCATTCATATCTGCAAAATGCACTTTATTTGATGACACCTCGGGGATAGACTAATGTGTTGCGATTTCAAACCCGTGTTGCAAGAAAAGTTGTAAAACTAATATTAACTTATATGTCTTTGATCAGATAGACCACTTAGTTATAACTACAGGTTTTAGTACTCCTAACTTTCTTTAAGCCGTTCCAAAGATGAGAACATTTGCTCTTCTCTGTTACTTGTCCCTGGTTGGCGAAGGCTGTGAAACAACACAACAAGCACACTATACATCAATTCAAAAGGATTTTCAATAAGTAGTTCTGCATTTGTATAAAGGGATTTCACATACCCAAAGACCCAACATGCATTGATTTTCACATGAGCTCATTTTGGACCTCCTTCTTCTCATTCTTTGGTCTTGAGTTTGTTCTCCCACTTAAGATCCTCCAAAGATATTCTTTCACCAGCCTCTTCAGTACCTCATATTATTTTTGCAACTTGTGAAATTCTCTTTCCACCTCACAGTCATCACTACCTTGTGACAGAATCCTAAGAGATGAAAAACCCAAAAAAAAAAAAATGTTCTACATAATGAGATCTAATCAAGTAAGACTTGGTGTAGTTTTAGAAAAAAAATATACTTTCAGTGACACAAATCCTGTCATTTGGGGCAACACCATACGTTTAAGATAGTAATCTTCTCCTAAATAATTTTGACTATTTTCTCACCAGTCAAACAAAGTAACAATAAAGTACCAGAAATAAAAAATAAATAAAAGAAAAAAAATAAATTTAAAACTTCGAAGCAAAT
Organism: Tetrastigma voinierianum; assembly: GCA_016808115.1. Lineage (NCBI taxonomy): Eukaryota > Viridiplantae > Streptophyta > Magnoliopsida > Vitales > Vitaceae > Tetrastigma > Tetrastigma voinierianum. Next base: position 14,600 of record JAEQBH010002758.1, on the reverse strand, counting down.
TAATCAATTTCATAATTTCTTCATCCTTTGAAGCAAATTCAATGTTAACTCAAACTAAAAAACTGATGTTTCACAATTTCTTCTCAAACAGAAATGAGCAATGCGAGCGATAATCCCATAGAAAGCCACCACCAATTGAGAGAAATCTAAAATTTCAAGCTATAAATATGATAAAAAAAAATCAATTTAAATTTGCATAACAACAGAATCTGGAAGTTCAAATGTCAGAAATTATAACAAGAAAACTAAAATCATACTAAATAGAAATATTTCAAGAACATCAAACTTCAAAACTAATATCAAGGGAACCAAATTAAATATTCGTATGCATTACACTCCATTTTTGGCCTCCAAATGTAAGTGTCGTCGATAAAAGGAAAAATGCCAAAATTTCTTAAAGAAGGTAACAAACTAAAGACAAAGGTCTCAAAGAACATTAATCGTTGTTTTTAGTGACCTAAATTTGGTTTTATTCCATGCCTAACCCGAAGGCTCGTGGGTGCGAGTTTTGTGAAAAAGAAAAAAGTTGAGAAAATAGGATCCGCTAGGTAGCAGAGGTGCTAGGACATTAGGGTATGGACCTTTCGTCGGGTATTTTCTATATCAACACATTGTGGTTTATTCCCAATTCATCAGACTTTATAATTCTCTCGCATTCATAAAGGAAGTTTTCATTCTCATCATGGGTTTTTTTCATACAATGGTATCCACGTAAATCTAGTGTTTTTTCTTTATTTCGTATTTCTTTATTGTGTCATTGATCAAAACAAGTGGTATCAGAGCCATTAAGTTTTTTCCAATCTTGTCAATGGCAACCATGAAATACGAAATTCTCTTGTTGGATCAGAGTACTCGCATTTATCAGGCAAGCAAGATGCGTTGTGTCATGCAGATGGATTTAGATGATGTGTTGCTAAGGATCGACAAGATGTCACAATACACAAAAGAGGAGGAAAGAACGTAAGGATCGTAGCACTATCTCATATTCACCTTCATTTATCGACCTGCATTCTACAAGACGCTCTAAAGGAGAAGACTACTAAGGTGTTATGGCTGAAGTTGGAATAATTATGCATGACAAAAAGTCTTAGGAGTAAGTTGCATTTGAAGCAGCGATTGTATTTGCATAGTGTGGCAGAAGGTACATCTTTAGAAGAGCATCTTACGACCTTTAAAGAAATTGTTGCGGATCTAGGAACTTTGGAGGTTAGATATGAAGAAGAAGATCTAGGGTTAATGTTGTTGTGTTCGCTTCCTAATTCGTATGCGACTTTCAGAGATACGATTTTATATATTTGTGATACCTTAACCTTAAATGAAGTCTATGAAGCTTTGTTTTCTAAGGAGAAAATGAAGCAATTAATTGTAGGGCCTGAAGCGCAATGAGATAGTCTGTTTGTACGTGGTAGGCCACAAAAGAAGAATTCTGGTGAAGAATAGAGGAAAAGGTCAAAATCCAAGAATTCTAATAAAATTTGCAATTACTGCAAGAAAAAGGGTCACATCAAGGAGTGTTTCAAGCTGCAGAATATGGAGAAGAAATTCGGGAACAAACAATGAGAGAAATCTGAGTCTGGGGCTAGGAATCAAATCGCATCGATGGAGAACTTCCGCTGGGCGCCGATGCTGATTTGAAAGCTGGTGAGAATTGGATTTTAGATTATGGTTGTACGTTTCACATGACTCCTAATCAAGACTGGTTCTCTACATACGAACCTATGCATAAATGTGCGGTTTTGATAGGTAACAATGCATCTTGTAAGGTAGCAAGTATTGGGACAGTTCGCATTAGGATGTTTGATGGAGTAGTTCGTACTCTTGGTGACATCGAACATGTTCCTGATTTGAAAAGGAATTTGATATCTCTAAGTACTCTTGATGCGTACAAGTACATTTGTGAAGGTGAGTTCGTCTAGTTATGATGAAGGGTCATCAGCACATTATGTTATATGTTCTATAGTGTTCCACTATTACAAAAGATGTTGTTGTTGCATCTCGTTCATTGTCAGAGGATGATATTACGAAGCTCTGGCATATGCGTCTTAGGCACATGAGTGAAAATGATATGGCAAATTTGAGTAGAAGAGATGCATCTCATCATGAAAGACCACTCTGGCATGTAAGAAAGCTGTGGGCAAAGTCATTTCTGGTGCACCCAATGTGGAGGTTGAGGAGACGGAGATGGTTCTCCGTTGAATCAAAATCTTTCGAGATCGAGTGAGTAAATGGTAAAGGCGCGAAGGTGACTATAACGTAAAGCAGATGGGGAAGGATGTCGGGATACGGTTTGGTGAAGAAGGGGCAAGAACTTATCAAGAGCGTGGATATCGCTGAGAACAAGGCATAAGCATTTTCAAGGATCGATGGTGAGAATGGTAGAGATACACCTGAGATGAGGGAAAATAATCATGGACGTTCTCTCCGTTCTGGCCACAGATTTGGACGGAAAAAGACACAGACTGCTTCTCCCTGAAGGCAATGGCTTGATAAACGGTTGGAATATGTTAGAAGAAGCCCTACAAGACACGGGATATAAGGAGGACAGAGGAGAAAGAAGAAAATCAGCAGAGATTTCGGCCTATCGACAAGGCGAGAACCGGGCGGGGAGGACTATCTCCAGGCCCACCTGTGGAACTAATGAATTCTGGAAGAAGAAGGCAGGAGACATTATGGTTGGACTTAGGAGAGTGCCGATCAAAAGGAGATCTGGGGTTGCTAAAATACCTGCATGTGGGAAGCCGAAGGCACACCCGTGACATCGTCGCCAATACAGGTGGAAGCCAGCCAAAAGGGTTTGAAGTTTGAGGCACGCCATCCATCCTTTAAATCGGTTGCTTTTTAGGCTTTGAATTCTCAAGAGGCTAGCCGGGCTATGGAGAACGGTTGGGTGGATCTCAGAGGGGCGGAGGATGCAGCTGAGTGGTACTCTCTTCTCAAAGCGTAAATGGATTAAGAGACCAAGAAAAAGAAGTCTGGATAAGAGTGGTGGGTCTTCCCTTGCACCTGTGGACTGGAGAAATTCTGAAAAAAGTGGGGGATAACTGCGGAGGCTTCGTCGCTCTGGATGAAGATACAGCTTCAAAAACTCATCTTCACTGGGCAAGAATTCTGGTCAAAAGGAATAGTAATGTAAAGCCTGCTTCGGTTAACCTTCTCGCGGGGGCTAGAAGTTATGAATTACAAATATGGTGGGAGATTCGTCCGACGGTGGCGGAGTATTCCCCTCGGGGCGCTAACCCAGAGCCTGGATCCGTGAGAGGAAGACGACTGAAGCCGCACGCGCCACCGATCGCGTGAAAACTCCGCAGACGAAAGGGGGCAGAATGCCACAATTTATCGAGATGTTCGTGAGCGGCGGGGTATCCGACTGCTTAAACCGCAGAAAAGCGCACTGGCCAAATACAACAAGGCGGACGAATCCCAAAGCAGTGGGAGCTAAAAATATTTTGAATTTCAAAATGTATCGGGGGTTAGGGAAGAAAGGGAAGCCCAAAATCTCATTTTGAGGGACTCGGGCTAAGGAAAATTCGGGGCTCGCCATGAGGGCTCACGCCCAAGGCATGGCCGCACACAAGGGTCTGGCAGCCCATGTTACACAAGTTTTGGGGGCGCCAGCCAGGCTCCACAGGAAGGCACTCTCTTACTAGTCTAAGGGCAAGAGTGTAAGGAGGATGAGGAAAATAGACATGATGACCTCAGCCGCTACGGGGCCCTCAGGAGCGTGAAGTGTCTGCAGTCGAAGAGAAGGGCTCCCAAGAGACGACCTCAAGACAAGATCAAGGATGTAGCGAGGAAGACAACATAAAGAAGGCTCTGAGCAGAGAGGAGAGATGTGTTCTTAAAGATACAGAAGGAAGCAAAGCAGGAGATGAAGGGAGAAATTACTACGCCACTGAAAAGAATCGCCTCCGTAAGTTTTCGAAAAACCCTTCCGGGTGCGCACTGAATATGCCGGTAAATAGCGCCCACCACTACAGACTCGTCAGCAACGACCGTGGATTTCAGACAAGTGGGAGAGAAGACTAATTGCTCGTCCAGAGTTTCAGGGTTAGAATTAGTGAGCCTAAGGGTCGAGGTGACGGTGGGAAGACGACGCACGCCGCCGAGAGGAGCCAATCCGGGACGGCAAGAGGCTAGTGGAACGTTGGATGGGACCCGGCTGAATCCCCGGGCAGAGCCTCACATCGTCTCAATCACAAGGTGAAGCTCTCCCTACCCGGCTCTCGGCCAATCTCTCGGGGTTGTTCGGGGATCGGGCCCTGTTATGGATACGGGTATGGAGTTCGACCGGGCCCTTATTTCGCCTTCGGGGCGGAGCCTGGATTATCGGGCGGCCGTATGCCCTGATTCCACCAAACGGGCCTGTCTTAACGGGCTTATCCTTTACGAGCCCACCTGCTTCAAGTCCCAGGCTCAGATTTTGAAAATGTGGTCGAGCCAGATCTCGCCTCCTCAAGGCCTCGCGAGACGTCGATAGTATCGGGTCCCACATCCAGCCTTCGTATGTGATTGTGAAGGGAACGCCTACCCATGGGAAGAAGACGAGCTCAGAGAGGTTGCAGTACAGGAAGAAGGGCACAACCTTAAGAACAGGTACGATGACAATCTCTTTGATCAGTCCACCCCTATTCCCTTCTCTGTTTTTGGCCGCCTTGCTTTCAGGGGGTTTTTCTGGTCTGGGGGATTCATCACCGGAGAAGGCTATGGTACCTCTTAGGGTTGTGGCGGCTGACGGAAGGGAATGGGACTCAGAGAGCCCGAGTACGATAATTGACGGTGGGAGGAGATCGCGCAACCGCCACAGAAGCAAAGTTAAGGTCCAATGAGCACCGAAACTGGAATTACTGAGACGTGAGTACCGCCAAGGTTAAATTCAAGATTTCCTGTGTTTCCCTAACAAGGGTTTGAAAGGAGATTTTGAATTTATTGAGAAATTTAGTGGCTTCCCAAAAATTGAGCAAGGAAAAAGGAATTTTGACAGTGTCAAAGAGTGAGCGGGAGTTAAGAAGACTGAGGAGCACTATAAACTATAATGGGAATAAGATCAAAGAAAGGAGGGGGAAGTGGACAAAGGAACTTATCATAAAGTTAAAATGAAGATTAAAATTCTTTCGAACGCTAGAGGTGCGAATGCCCCCGATAAAAGAAAGATCAAGAACATTCTCGGCTATTGTGGCCGACCTTGTTTGTTTACAAGAAACAAAGGTCCAAGAGATGACAATTGAATTGGTGCTAGCCCGCGTGGTCATTGCCACCGGGAAAGCGCCACGCCGAGGAGCCGCTGGGTATCCTTCGCTTCGGGACAACAAATAATCGCCTAGTGGACTCGCTGTCGGGTAGTTTCTTATTACGTGCTGCTCGTAACGCCCGGTGACGGTTTCAATGGGCGTTCAAAGGGGGTGTGTACTATCCGGCTGAGAATAGTTTTAGAGAATCTGGGAAGAGCTCTACGATCAAGGGCCTGGGACTGGCCCTCGTGCGCTTGGGTGGTGATTTCAATGAGGTTCTTTCCCTATGAAAGATCCAAAGGTGGCGTAAGCCTAACCCATGAGGAGGCTCTGACACTCAATGATCCGATTTCGAGAGACTCCCACTACAGCAGGTCCTACACTTCAAAAGTGGTGGTCTCACGGCGCCAATGTCTCTGCTTAGATAGATTTCTAGTCACCGGGCTGACCGGGAGAGCTATCGCGAACAAGGTGACTCGTAGTCGCTTCCCGTGCCTCGTTTCCGATCATTTCCCCATTCTATTGGATAGTGACGGAGTAAGAACAGGGCCTACGCCCTTCCTGGCCAACTTACGTGGTTAAAGTAATTTAGGGTTCAAAGACTAAGGGTATGGCAAATCTCCATTTTTACTGGTCCCGCCCATCCTTCCGGCTTAAATTAAAGGCCCCGAAAGGTATTTCGCTGGGCTTGAACAGAGATGTGTTCGGGGAAAGTCGAGACTAACAAGGAGGAAGCTTACAAGCAGGATTTCTTTCGGGACGCATCGCGAGAAGGTCGGGCCTGGTCCGAGGAAGCCGAGAACGTGAAAGCCAGCCGACTTCAAAAGTCGGGCCCTTACGGAAGAGATCTCGCTAATTTAAATCGAGAGAGACTCGCTTAAGGAAGGATAGGAATGGTTTTTTTCTATAAGATGGCTAACGCCATGTGCGCAGAAATTGTTTAAACAGTATTTGCATTAATGGCAGAAAGTTAGACAAGGTGGATGACATCAAGGAAGGTCTGATAGACGCTTTCCAAAATATTTCTACTGTGCGGTGGAGCCCCCTTTCCCCGACTTAAACCTCAACAGATCGATTGAGGAGGCTACAAATTGGAGGAAACCTTCTCTCGAGAATGAAACTGGATGCCTATTTCTCGGTCTTAATAGCGATAAGGCTCCAGACTGACGCGTTTCCCTACTTTTGGTCCTTCGCCACCGACTTCAGGAAAGCTGAGGTTATCTTGATTTTTCAAAGAGTTTTATGATAACGCCAGATTCGTCAAAAGCCTAAACACGACTTTCCTGGTTCTGATCCCTAAGAAACAGACTGTGGAAGATTTCAAAGATTTAAGACCTATTAGTCTCGTGGGAGGTCTCTACAAGATTCTGTCCAAAGTATTAGCCAACAGGATCAAAAGGGTCATGGATAGGGTGATTTCAAGTCCTAAAATGCTTTGCCGAGGGACGAAGATTCGGATGTCGTTGAATGGCTAACGAGTTAGTGGATTCTTCCCTGAGGAGGAAAAAATGCGGATTGGTTTGCAAATCGATATTGAAAAAGCTTATGATAGTATCACTGGGAGTTTCGTACTGCGTCTCGGGGCAAAGATGGGTTTTTGGCAACCGTGGTTGAGTCGATGAAATGGTGCATCACCACAGCCTTCTTTCTTGGCCCCTACAAATCCGCTTCCTCCTACCGGATTTTTTCAAAGTTCCAGTGGGTTTGAGTATTGCATGACTTCATCCCTATCTCTTCATATCTGTGATGGGAAGCCCTTAGCTTGTTCGATTAATCGGGCTATTGATGGTACTGCCACATCTTCAAAAGTGCCAGACGGTAACCCGGGAGAGAGGGGAGGAACCTGCTTCATTTCTCATCTTCTCTATGCCGATGATACGCTTATCTTTTGCGAGGCTGATATCGAGCAGCTTAAGTTCTTAAGCCGGGATTCGATGGCTCGAGGCTTACGGGTTGAAGATTAATTAGCCAAAGTAAATTTTTGCTCCTATTTGGCCTCGTGACTAATCCGTGGAGTCAGCCTCGAGTTAGGTCGCAATATCGCCCTTTCCCACGACTCCATTCAGTCTCCCCTGGGGGAGCCAAGCACAAGGCACGGGGTTCGGGGACTGATCAAGAGAGATACCGGAAGAGGCTGGCTGCTCGAAGACTCGCATATCTCTAAGGGGGTGGTGGATCACGCCTTATTCAGAGCACTCCCGTCCGCCCCTATTTATCACCTTCTTCCGTATGCCTGGGGCAAAGTGTGCGCCTGATCGGAAAGGATCCAGCGCGCTCCTTCGGGGGAGCGCCTCGAAAAGAAAATCCCTCGGGTATGTCACAATAATGTGTGCTCGTAAAAGAGCAAAGGCGGTATTGGTTTAAAAAGCTTCTCCAAGTTGAATAAGGCCCTGTTGAGCAAATGGAGCTGGAGGTTTGCTAATGATAAAAATGCGCTTTGGAGAAAGGCTATCTGTTGCAAATTTGGTGAGTCCATTGGGGGCTGGCACACTCGAGATCTTAGAGGCAGCCATGGAACTAGCTTATGGAAGGAAATCAGAAAAGAATGGCTTGTTTTTTCCCAGAACGCGGTCTTTGCTCTAGGGAATGGAAGGAGGATCAACTTTTGGAGTGATGTATGGTGCGGTGTGGAGGCTTTGTGCAATCGTTTTCCCAACCTTTTCAATATAGCTACAAACAAAGAGGCTAAGGTTGCGGATATTTGGGACAGTAGAGAGGGGGATGGGTGTTGGTCCCCCACTTTCTTAAGATCTCTTAACGACTGGGAGCTTGAAGAGATGACAAGATTCCTTCAAATTCTTCAAGATCATGTCTCGTCCCATGGGCGAGGACAAGCTAGTCAAGAATGCCAAGGATAAAGATTTCTACAAGCCAGACAGATAGTGTCTCGATGTTTCCGCTCTTCACTTCCTCACCGATCGGGTTTGAATCCAACAGCTTCCCAAAAATTGGAGTCTTTGCTTGGGAAGCTGCTTGGGGAAAAGTGCTCACTTTGGATCAGCTAAAACGTCGTGGTATGACATTCGCAAATAGATGTTTTATGTGCGAGGAGGAAGAGGAGACCATAGACCATCTGCTGATTCATTGTAAATTGCAAAAATGTTGTGATCTTTTCGTCTATCATTGGGATTAGTTGGGTCTTCCCGCATTCGGTCCTTCACACTCTTCTAGCTTGGCAAGGAGCTACCGTGGGTAAGAAGCGCAAACAAATCTGGTTGGCAGCCCCGTTGTGCCTGTTCTGGAATCTCTGGCGCGCAAGAAATAGGCTGGTGTTTGAGAACGAGGTCCCCTCCGCCCAAAGAATTAAAGCTAATTTTGTAACCAATTTGTGGTATTGGGCTAATCTGTATAGTGTTGATAATACACACTCGATTATAGAATTTTTACATGGTCAGGAGTAGGTAGTTCTTTGTCTGGGTTTTGTTTTCTACAGAAGGCTCGAGTTCCCTTGTAATACCGACCCGTACTCTGGGTTCTTCTATTTTCTGCCCCCTTGATTTGGTTATCTTTATAACGGTTTTCATCGATCAAAAAAAAAAAAAATTGAGTAGAAGAGGACTTCTAGATGGTCAGAAAACAAGTAAGTTACAATTATGTGAGCACTGCGTTTTTGGGAAATAGAAGCAAATTAGATTCTCTTCAAGAATTCATAAGTCAAAGGGGTCACTTGACTATCTACATTCAGACTGTGGGACCAAACAAAGTATATCTTCTATGGAGGTACTACTTATATGTTGACGATCATTGATGATTTCTCACGTAAGGTATGGGTATTCATCCTGAAACAGAAAAGTGATGTGTTTTCAACATTCAAGGATTGGAAGACGATGACACGCAAACAGGGAGGCAAATGAAGTGTCTTCGCACTGATAATGGGTTAAAGTTTTGTTCTAATGAGTTTAACACTCTTTGCAAGAAATAAGGAATTGTTATACATCGTACAATTCGTCATACTCCACAACAGAATGGTGTAGCGGAGCATATGAATAGACTTTGATGGAGAAGGTCAGTGCATCAATACTCGCCGTCGGTCTTTTAAGCGTATTCGCGCCCACTACATGTTACTCATCAACCGCTTCTCCTCAAGTAAAGTGAAGAAGACTCCTTAAGAGGTATGGTCTAGTAGTCCTGCTACTTATTCGTGTTTGAAAATTTTCGATGACATGCATACGCCATGTTTGATAATAGGGAAGTTAGAACCTAGATCAATGAAGTGTATTTTTCGTTATAAATCGGTGTGAAAGTTATAAATTGTGGTGTCCGAAAACTAAGAAATTATTAATTAGCAGAAATGTGATTTTTTATGAGACTTCCATGATTCAAGTCTTGGCTCCTAAAGACTTCTAAAGTTGAGATTAAAGGCAGAGAGTTGATAAAAAAATGGAGTTTCGTGATTAGTTTGGTTCCTAATCTGCATGAGCTGAGTGTTCCTCTAGCTACACAGCCTTATAACAAAGATTCTATTTCCAGAGATAGAGAGAGGAGGACTATTAAGCCACCACAAAATATTGTGAAGTTGATCCCCTGTCAGATATGCCTTAAGTGTAGCAACAATGAGTCCAAAGGAAGAGCCATCCACTTATGAAGAGGCAGTAAGTTGCAAAGATTGAGGTAAGGGGATGATTGTTATGCAAGAAGCACTGTAGGTGAACGATTGTTATGCAAAGATTGTTATGCAAAGATTGTTATGTATGATTCACGATTCGATTCACAAATCGATTCACAATTCAGTAGGTGAACGATCTTACTCTTTTAAAGAATCGAAAATATGCCTGAATTGAAGACATTATCGAATCACAATTGGATTCATGAATCGATGAATACCGATTCTCAACATACCAAGAAATTAAAAAAATCACCAAAAAAAGAAGAATGAAATACCTAAAAAAAAAAAACTTAGCCAGCTGTAGGAATTGATTAATGTGGAAGAAACAACTCCAACTTTTGGTAATACGAGAAGAAACGAAAAATATAACGATCACATTTTTGGTAAAAGGCACTGGAATGGAATTAAACATGTATTAAAATATCTCTGTGGGACATGTGACATGGGATTATTTTATTCCAAAACATTGGAACCACAATTTTTCGATTATACAGATACAAGCTATCTTTCAGACCCTCACAAAGCTCGATCACAAACAGGATATATATTTACTTATGGAAATACTGCTATATAGTCAGTAAAACAAACAATGGTGGCCACCTCCTCCAACCATTCATATTGATTCTCGATTCTTGATTCACTAATCAAGCGTTTCGATTCTCGATTTAACAACTATGGCAAGAAGAGATGGAGTCCATTCATAAAAATGGGACATGAGACATGGTGAGGCTACCTAAAGGGAAGAAATCCATTCGGTGCAAATGGGTGTTCAAGAATGATATGCGTTATTTTCATAATGTATTGTTATTTTCGGGCTTTCACTTAATGATATGAGTCCATACGCTAATACACTCCCCACTCGAAGTCATCCCGAGGTAAGCTTTTGGGTCTTTCACCGTAGGGATCTCTCTCTCCCTTCTTAATTCGCCTCTCACGAGCATTTGTCGTTTCTCATTTTCCTTTTCTTTTCAGCTTTGCCCTCCTCAAGGCTTATCAATTTCGCATAATCATCTCTTTATAAATAATCATGAATGTGATTGAACACAACGCAATTTATTCAAATTCATTTTCCAATTCAAATCACAATCTTCGATAATATAAATAAACATGTGAATATACAACCATGTTCAATTTTCGCTCAATTCTTCCATTCTTTCTTATACCAATATAACATATGCATGTGTTGTTATCAACAACCATTCAAATCATTCATCCACGTTCAAGGACAACTCAATAATATAACATTTCACATAAGCAATCCTCTTTCTCCATGTAAATCATGACATCAACAATACATTTTCATATACAAATCTCATGTCATTCCCACTATGTTCGTCTTTAGAGTCATTGACTAATATTCATTCATTCATAATAACAAAAAATTGCATCACAACATATTCAATAAACTCCAACAATTTACACCACGATTTTCCTTCCAATTGTGTATTTCCAAATATCATATAAATCAAAGACATACTGTGATTCATTCTTCTTATAAAATTTATTTATTACCAACTAATCAAATCCTTCAACACACTACACAATAATTTTATTTTTTTTGTTCTTTTCACATCTCCAAATATTTATACTAAAGTTTACAATTTCCTTTGTACATCACAAACTATACCAAGAAATATCATCATACACTTCATCAAATTCCACCCAAGGTTCAGGATACTTTCAATAATCCTTGCAATTAGATAGTCCTTTATTTTATTTTATTTATTTATTTATTTTAACTTTTATATTTCAAGCTTCTCAAAAAGAATTCATTCCCTATGCTTCAAGACATTCAAAACAATGTACATAGAAATTCTAATCATTTTTCATATTCTACATATATTTAAAATTCTAAATATTAACATTGCTATTTCTACTCAATAAACACTCAACATGTTTCCTGCATTTTCCTACAAGGCAATACATCAATTCTCATCTTTTTTTATTTATTCATTTATCAATATATATATATATATATATATATATATATATATATATATATATATATATATATATATATATATATATATATATATATATATATATATATATATATAAATTCACAATCTCACACATAATTCAAATCAAATAAAATGAGTTCTAAATAAAGGATTATTTTTAAACATCTCAACCCACTCAATCGCTTTCTTTTTTCATACTCGATGTCTAAAATTCTAGAGTAACCCATATTATCATTTCTACTCAAATGAATAAATTCCCAACACTAAAGAAATATTTTAACAATATTACTTCATCCAAAATATCAAAATCAGCATATTCCTCTCAAATTGTAAATAAACCCAAAACACCAATTCACCAACAGCAACATAAACAATCCATAAGTATCCAAACAACTCAAAAAGTCATCCAACAATTAATACAAAGCATATATTAACACCTAAACAAGATTCATGATTTATTATAATTTAAAAAAAAAAACTAATAATAAAAGTTTTAGGGTTAACCACCCTACCTTAGATCCGCAAATTGCAACCGTTGGAAATGAACTAATTTCATACGACCTTCCCATGTCTAATTGACATCTTCTCAAAATCTCCTTCACGTGTGAAACCAGATCGCTTGACAACCCAAATAACTAGCCGAAGAACCGCGACCCATTTTCTTCCTCTCTGTTTCAGCCTTCCTCTCCTTTCACTTTTTCTTTTTGTTATTCATTCCGTTTTAAAGTTTAATTGGCTTCACGCTACATCCTATTTATGCTAAACCTTTATTATTAATTTATTTTATTCTTTTTTTCTTAATTTTGATTTTACTTTACTAAAACATTAAAACTTGATCTCTTTACCTTTTTTTTTAATAAAAAAAATACTCTTAAATATATTCCCAAAGGTCATATGTTATTATTATTTTTGTTTATCTTATCTTTTGTAACATTTATACTATTTATTTATTCTTTATTTCAATTTTCTTTAATTATGTAAATCTTAATGAAGATAAAAATATTTGAATTTCTCATAATTCTATTATTATAAACTTTATCATGCATGCTTTTATAATAACTTAAAACTATTATTATTTATTTCATTTTTTTATGATTATACATTATATTAAACTTATAACTTTTTACCTTATGAAAATATTACCATATTTTTAATTAATTCGACTAAAAAAATCTACGGGATAAAAATATAAATTTTAATATTAAATAAAAATTATTTATCTATTTAGCTTAAATTAAACTCTCAAAATTTCTGCTTGTTACTTATGATACGGCAACATTTTCAAATATTGATATTTGACCAACTTTGACCATTTGATTCACAATTTTATGAAGACTTTTCTTTATCTTCAAATCTGATGTGTTATGTGAAAACTAGGGTGTTATACCAACAGAGGTAAATTTTAAATTAGAGAAAATTAAAAGATCACGAAACGAAGAAGAAGAAAGATTACACCAGTTGGACCTGACCTGATAGGACTCTCTCTTGCTTGTGTTTCTTCAATCGGTGGTAGGGTCGATTACAGATGTAGTTCACAGTCCTCCTCAAGTCCATTCATCTTAATGAAATAAACCGAGGTTAAGTGATTCTTTCTATAATCAATCACATGAGAACTATCAACCACAGAGTAAGGCTATGTTTAGCAAAAAGTCAGAACTCTAGACTTCCATTGTGACCGAGCCTTATTCGATGAGTTCAGGCCTTCAATTCCTTTCGGTTTTTAGCAATTAAATACAACAAATACACTCTGTCACTGAAATCTCACTACGACAGGAACACATAATTGTTTGCTCGTAGAAAACAAACTATTGCAGAAAGGTACAGACGAATCACGTATGTTCCCTTTAATGGGTGTTCCGAGTTTGTGGTGTTCTTGTTTATTGTTTATCTTCGAAAGTGGGTTCTTCGTTTTTCCTTTTCGGTATGTCTGTTTCATTTGGATTTGTGGGTGTTCATGGGGCTCTCTCTTTTGAATTTTTTGTGTGATTTCTTACCGCTATAAGTAATCTTCCTATTTTCTTTGATGTTGTATAAATGTCATAGGCCATGACAGGAAAAGGTTATGAGAAAGAAGAGATTGTAAGACTATTTGATGGGTGTAAAGATGTAAGAGTTTATGAGATTGAAAGTTTTATGAAGTATTTTTTTTATATTGTGGGCATTCTAGGGTTTTTGTTATTTTGTGATTTTTTCTAATCACCGTATTATTACTTTAATAGGCCGAACCACATTAAAACCTTCATGCACTTATATGTTGATATTTTTATATTTGTATTCTTGAATTGATATTGTCAAGATTCAAAGCTTCCGTTTTCATAACAAAGAAAGATACAACAAAAAAATACACAACGAACAAATTATTTTGCTAGCAGAAAGAAGATAGAACAGAAGATTCAGTCTAACCTATTGTTGGCTTGGAAAAGAGGAACGATCACATAAGCTAAACAATGGGACAGCCTTCTCTTATATCTTTGACTCTCCCTGTATGATACCTGTTAACGAGTCTTCTTCTCAAACAATTATTTCTAAAGATGATTCACCAAGCGTTTTGATGATGTGGCAATACTGTAAATAAATGGATAAGAGCTGGGCATAATAGGGTAAAAAAGTTCAAAGAAAATTTTTGTCTTTTACGACCACTCACTATTTTATATATATAGTAATAGAAATAGATGACGTATTAAGAACATGAATATGCTAGTCGACATGCAGCAAAGCAACAAACCATCCTATCCCATCATTCAATCAGTACACTTCGTAACATTAATAATTATATACTGATGATGCTTTTTTCAATCGGAACTG